>BSXT01000337.1:0-61902 GCA_030267785.1 Phytophthora fragariaefolia | reverse complement strand
TTCGCGTTGTTGGGTACCCGCCTACTCATGTCCACGGCGGCCCATCCAGAGACGGATGGGCAAACGGAGCGTGTGAATCGCGTCCTTGAGGACGTATTGCGCAGCTACGCGACGTCTTTCCCTTCCCGGAGCTCATTTTTACCTATGGCCGAGTTCGCGTTGAACAACGCGACTCACGCGTCGGCGGGCCTGACGCCGTCCTTCGTCAACAACGCTCGGCACCCGCGCGTTCCGGCTCTGCTCGCCGTCCGAAGTTCTAATCCGCCCGCGGTCTCCACTCTTGGTGGGGGAGGAAGGGCACCGACGCCACTGTCGGTGCAGTCGTCGAGTGATCCCCCGTCCGATGAGTTCCATCAAGAAACAGCAGCCGAGGTCCATGTGGTCGAGGGCCACGCCCTCCATGGCGTGGCGTACGAGGAGCTCTCTGCAGTCGACGCGGCGATGCCCGCCGCGTCCACCGTTGCCAACTTCGCCCCGAAGCCATCTCCGACGTCGATTGACTCCGCGACCATGTCCGAGCTCCTGCTACACCGCCAAGCCGTCACGCGTTACGTGCGTGACGCACTTCAGGCCACTGCTGATCAGCAGAAGGCGAACGCAGATCGGCGAGGCCGGAAGAACATGCTGTCCTTCCGGCGAGACGACAGAGTACTCCTTTCCACGGATGGCATCCAAGGCAGCGCTGTGACGAACTTGGGTGCGAATAAGCTAGGCCACGTTTCATTGGTCCGTTCAAGATCTTAAAGGTTATTGGTGACGCCTACACGCTCGACATTTCTACATCGATGCGATTGCACCCGACATTCTATGTCGGGCGCCTCAAGCCCTACGTTCCTGCGACGATCCCTGCACCGGAGGCCGAGCGTCCGCGGCCGGCGCGTAACCCGAGCCGCCCTGCTGCTGACGCTGATGCCGAGTCGGCCAGGGCCCCCGCTCCGCACACGAGCGCGTCGCCGAGCGTGGCCCGCCGCCCACGAGCGGCTCCAAGTGACAAAACCGCTTCAGCATCACGCGCCGCTCCTGCTCCGACCGAGTCGCAGCCGTCTTCGCGACCACAGTACGCTCGCGCACAGGCTCAAAGAGGTTCTGAGCCTCCATCGCGCTGCCCCTCGATTGATCGATCTCCTGCTTCATCGGCGGGCGCTCCGAGCGACGTGTTGATTCGGAGCAGCGAGACCCCTCGACAGTCGCCGAAAACGCCGAAACGGCCGAAACCGGCGACCCTTCAGAGTCGAGGCTCTGAAGCGACGCCGCGCTCCTACGAGACGACCTTTCGCCGAGATGGTCCGCCCCCGCTTGTCGATGCGTCAGGCGCTCGGCGCTGGATTGCCGAGCGCATCGTGGATCATGAGACGCGCAGGACACGTAACGGGCACGGCGCCGACGTCCCGTCGGGCGCGTACGACGGAAATGTACTATCGAGTCAACACGTCGTTGAGTTCTTAACCGCCAGCCGCACTAACCGCCCAAACGACCTTTATATAGACAATACATCAGTTATCAGAGAAGTGACAAGTCGAATCACTGCTGGAGCGCCTGCGGCTTCCGAGTCATCCCGCCCAACACACCGCCGAAATCACTAATCAGCCCACCACCACTAGAACTCTGACAGACCCTGCGACGATCAGTGTTCAAGCTCATCGGTGGACGAGGACATTCGTGAGGTCCAACACTTACACATGCCTTTAACCAAGCGTCACCGCGTCAGCATCGATGACAGATCCAGCTCCGACAGCAGCGACAACTCATTGCCCGGTCAGCGCACTCAATCACAGCGCGGGATTGCATTCAATCCCTCTCCCAAGATCGCCGAATACAATCCTCTATCGTTCACTATCAACACATCGCGCAAACTCTGCTTCAATCGGTTCAGCAGTCATCACACGTGGATTGCGTGCCAAGTCCCGCCGTGCTGCGAGGTTTGTATTCCTTCGCATTTGGTCTCGGTTTGTCAACTATGCACTGTAGGCGGGCCACTTGGGATGAGGATGTTGCAGTAAGCGAGAGAGGGTTTAATCTGTGGGATTTCTCTTCAAAGAATGGGTACCAACCTCCACTCAAGGTCCCAAGCCACGCTGAGCTAATCTGTAACGGGCTGGTTACGGTTACGTAAGTAGGTAGACAGAGTTACATAAGTAGGTAGGAGCCTCATGGCTACATGCACAAAAGTAGGTACGGGCACACGGCTAGCGTGTGCCCCGTTGTCATTGCCGGATTGGATGAAAGTGGGGAGCCAGACCCCTTTCAGCCAATCAGGTATCGACTTGGATTTGGGTGGTTCACAAGAAGACGGATGGCCGCCGCCTCCGTCCCAAAAAATAAACAGAGTTGATTTTACCCCGAACCCGACACTTGGTTTTATTATTAAAGCTTCCTCCTGCAACTACAGTGTACGCTAGTAACGGTACTTCGTACCCCGTTACATAATCAGTGCGCTCTCTGCGCTTCACTAGTATGCCAAGTATTTCTATAACAGCGAGACGGCAGACTTTATTGCCGCTGCAAGGGATTTTTTTATTAGTTACGCAGGTCACGCACGACCAGATTCGACGATTGCGAGACTATTGACATTTTGGATCAACAACAAGTTCAGCCTTTTTCGCAATACACTACTCACCAACGGCCTACACGCAGCGCTGAACGATTTCACGCAGTTCACCCGCAGTGACGATAAACTCGTTGCTCTGCGCAACTCTAGTCAACAGTGGAAACAATATCCATCCGTACGCTTCCGCACGTACGACAGCGACAGGACTTATCGCAATCCCCGATCAACTCCAAACAACCGCATTCCCCGTATTTTCACAACTGCCACTCGGCAAGAATGAACGCAAAGTGTGTTTAAAATATTTATCAAAGTCTGGCTGTCTGCACACGAAGTGTGCCAACGGCCACTTCCGATCAGACAGACACACTAACAGAGAGAGCAAGAAAAAAACTAATTGCGGAGTGGTGGGGGGTGCATCGGCACTCAATTCAGGGACTTATGACTAGCCGAGCGCATCGCTGTGAGACTCCGTGTCCACGCTAAAAGCATCCAAACCAAGAGCGGTACAACGTCTTCATGGCTACGCGAACTCATGTTCACGCAGCCAATCAAGCCTTCGTATTCAATAACTTCAAAACTAATAGCACTATGCTACAGCCACCACCACCTTGACCAGGCCTGATAGACAATATCGACACTGACCAAGTACGGTTCTGGAGTCGATTAGCCGAAGGAATGCGGTCAAAGCTATCCGACATCGTGCGGCTACTTCGAGGACAAACCCTATCCGATCCCAGGCCAAACGCAGATCTTTACGAGCTACGCCTACCTACCGACCCCACGCTAACGCACGTTGTCGCCAAGTGGAAAAAAATCGTCTGCCACGGCGTACGACCTCGGTGGACAACCAGATTACCGCCACAACAAATCTCACGCACCCAAAATCACTGGGGAATCCAGAATCTGACGCGGCAAATACGTCGTCACCTGCGCACTGGTCAGCTCGAAGGGCGTTATCTTATCATTGATAACGTCTTATTGAGAAATGGCCAGAAATCTTCGTCAGTCCCCTCGGAACGGTTGATAAGGTGGGATCACTAATCACCGACATCCGTCTAATCATTGACTATTCGATGCCACACGGGCAATCCGTCAATGATTTCACGGACCGCAGTAACGCCCTTTGATCTCGTATAATCCGCCTCAGGATATCGCTAAGCGAATCCATCATCTTACATCTTCTCATCTCGGAGATCGTGTATTGATGATGATCGGGGACGTATCGGGCGCTTTCCGCCACATCCCAATACATGCTGACTCTGTTCACATGTTTACCTTCGTTTTCGACAGCCACCTGGTAAACGATCTCTCGTGCGGGTTTGGATGGTGTAGATCCCCAGCGTTCTATTCACTCGCTGGATCCCTCATCATCACGCTTCACGAACATGGCAACAATCAAAACCGGCTGTTCGCAGGGAACGTGTGGTGTGATGATCACACATGCATCGAGACCGACACAGGAACGGCGTGCTTTGACACCAATCCATCCCTACGTTGAGCAGTGACTACCGTCCTAGAATCCACAGAGCAGAAATTCACGGTCTGGTCCACCAAGTGCAAGGCACTTGGATTTTTGTGGGACACCCAAACAGCAACCGTATCAATTCCAGCCGAAAAGCTGTCGAATGCATAAAAAAGGATCGACACGCTATTATCAAACCGGCTTGTGTACTTCTCGATGCCGTCGGTAGTCTGCGTCATGTCGTGAGCTGTTTCCCGCCTGCCCGGCATTCTTACAATGTCTGCAAGAATCAGCATCGAAATACCCCAAGTGCAGCCGAGGGTACTGTATCCGCCTACACTTGCAGACATACGCTGGTTTCGGGCAGTATTACGAGGGCCAGAACGCTTCAATTCCATACCTGTCGTTCATTACGCGGAAATATTGGAGTCTCAATTTCACGTCTTCATAGATGCTAGTGGAGATGGATTCTGTGCACTAGAACCTACTCTAATGCGCTACACCCGACAACGATTTAAGATTTCGAGATGCGAAGATACTCTATTAATGTTCGAGAACTCCGTAGCGCCGTTATCGCGGCACTGCATTGGGGACCTTATTGGGCTTCGTTCAGTGGACCGACAGGTACCCATGTCCAATTCACATTGACAACACGAGCGCAGCCTCTTGGGCAAACCGCCGATCGAGTACAAACCCTGTGACAAAAATGTACAGCAGGTTGCTTTCACTCGCTGAATTTCAGTACAACCTCGTTTTTACCGCATCTCACATCGATGGGAGCCTCAAAATCATGGCGGATACCGGGTCTCGTGTGTGGACTGGTGACCACCTCCTTTCCGCCGTATGTCATCGTTATGGACACCGGTTCCACTAGAAGATCCCTTCGACGATCTATCGGTCATCTGGGATCGATGCTCCGTCAAAGCGCCTTGGTAAACGCTACCACTACCTCGTACACACGGCACTGGGACCAATGGTGCCACTTCGCAAGTAAAATGAACTGGTCTAAATGGTTAATACCGTCAACAGCATCAAAACGACTAGGTTACTTTGCAACTTATTGTTGGGCCGGTGGATGGAACGCCCAACGCAGTGGAAACAGTTACTCCACAGTCAAGTTAAAACTTGCCAGCATCCGCTGCTTCAATCGCCGGTACAGGAACGTATCACTTTCTACGAAACCAAGGCTTGAACTACCTTTTCAAGGAATTAAACGCCTCTCGTCTCCTCGTCGAAAGAAACAACCGCTGATGCCGCCATTTTTACGCTTGCTTTACAGATCCTTGGATATGTCAAACAAAGACAGCGCCTACTCTGGGTAAGCATCATCATCGGCTTTTTCTATCTCCGCCGTCGATCATAATTTCTCAAGGTCGGCAATACTCGTCGCTTTTTCTGTCTCAAAACCACCAATTCATTCGTCTCCGACGACAACGGCAGACAGTCGACGCCAAACAAAGCGACTTCGGTAACTATCGGACTTGAAGGAGCGAAGAATGACTAATTCGGTCGAGGAGCCTGGCGCATCATGAATGCATCTGGTGATAAACTACTCTGTTCACTCAAAGGCCTTCAACACATTCTACGGGCAAGGAAACAACTAAAATGTGAAGATCATCGGCACTTGTGCGCATCGCTCACCGATCACGAAGTCGTGAAAGCAATTAACAACACGACTAGAAGGATCGGCGTCCCACCGTCCAGCTATTCGCCTCATTCAATCGGAATTGGTGGAGCCACCGCGCTAGCAGCAGGTGGTGCGGACAAGCAGTCTATAAATTCCCCAGTCGATGGTTATCAAACTGTTACGAAGAATACCCGAGGATGGCGACCACGGAGTCCAACGGGCTATCCAAACAAATGGTGCAGCGCACCAAGTCGTCACGCGCGACAAGCAATTAATCTTTGTCTAGGGCCACTCACCACGCCCTCTGACTTGGCCCGCAGCAAACAACACGAATTTATTTGCCCCATTTGACTTGCGTGAAGAAAACTTGCAACATTCAGGTGGCTGATGCGCAGCTATGACCGGGATAGTGAGCGATTGCGTCGTGGTTTTGTCCACGTCGGGTTGGGCTAGGCTGATCACTGTGCGTCAAATATTTGGATCATCCCCTAGGATTTTCGGTACACGGCAAATTCTTTTTGTCACAAGCAAGCACTGTTACAGATCTAACGTATGTACTTAGTGTGCATGACGATTACGCCTATTGTGCCGTTTTGACAGATCGACTCCATTGTGTAGCTAGTAGCTACAGTGATGACGAGCGTGTTGGCTACAAATGCAGCAAGACCTGTTGCTTCCGAATCTTCGTACAGCAATCGACTTTAGTGCACTTCATTAAAGTGATCGGTGTTATGAAATTTGAAAACTGGGTCGAAGGGGGCTATATCAGCTAACCGGATACTGATGGCTACAGGACAACTAACCATTGAGCTGTCCTTCCAAGATCCAAGATCGCACTGGAAATTAGCGGAAGGTGACTCTTCGAGAAAAATGGTCGGGTATTTCAAAAAAGGCCAGCCTACACAGGTGAACCATTTCTAGAAATGTTGTGCCGGACATTAAAAATGTGGTGGTCATTTCAAACATAATATCGCCACTAAAAATCTAATTTTGCCCCCCCCCATTTCGTTTTGTTTTGCTAAAGCTCTCTGAAGTTGGGTGAACTCAATCCAAACACGAGCATTCGTTACATGAACACAAAAAGGCGGCGTCTGTGCTCTCGCATAACCTCACGAGCACGGGTTTCGAGGCTTTTTGCCTCCCTCCGTTTAAGTACGAGGGACACGGGCAAAGAGGCCGGTTTCCCAAAGCAATTGCGAGTGTTTGAGCTGGTGGAAATAAGCGAGTAGATTTTGCACGTGTTTTCGCGCCTTGATTCGTCAATAAAGTGCGAAGTTTTGGTTTAAATTACGTCCTGGGCGCCATAATTTACGTCGTGGGTGACATGTTATGTCGCGATCTTTGGGGAGGGGGGGCGAGAGCTCTCCGCTCGCCACTTTAGAAGCGAGCAAGTCGATAAGATGTCAAGATGTTTGCGTGGCTGACTTCAGGATGAATGCATTCGACCCTCCTGTAGAGGTGAGAGATGCATTGAACAGCTGGCAACGTATAGGCGGGTTCACCCGGATGCCGTCCGGTGGGGAATACTTGTTCATCGATGACTGGGGTGTTCGCGTCGTCTACACTGAGAACATCCAATAGAAGAAGCTTTCCTGTGTCTAGCGGACTCGGCTTGTCGAACGGGAGAAGGTGACAGAAATTTCGTGCTATTTATTGTCCGGTGGAAAAACATCATCTGCTGTGCGGCACCTCAAACGATGGCATCACATCGACTTTCCGAAGACTGCGGAAGAGGTGCAAACCAAGCAACGCAGGCATCGAGCATTTGCGCGAATCAACTTTGTATGCTCAAAGTCAAGCCCGCATGAACCTGTCGCTTGAGGCACTACGGATAACCGACAACAATTTAACGCTGAATACGGTATAATACGCGAAATCAAGACTAAAAGAAGCCCTCGTATCTGAGTAGGAAATACAGTGTACGCTCAATGTAGAGCGAATAAGCGAGGCTAACATCGAGTTGTATTCATCTACAAGAAAAGAGATCGCTGCGTTTTTGGCGTCTAATTTACGGCAGTATCCCAGCCTCACTGTGACGGGGGTCACATGCACAATAGCTGAGAGTAAGCGTAACACGCTAAGCACAACAGACGCCTGGTATCTCTGTTGTCTCTGGTACAAAAGGCCCTGCCTTATCGGTCTCCTTTAATACCGAGTATTAAAGAGACTTGCACACTTGTAGGTTAAAGTTAAACTGACTTGTATTAATAACACTCACAAGTTCCTATCTACTGCATGTTATCTGCATACTGAAGCATTGTCTAAATGGCGATCTTCCTCAGCGGTTGGCTCTCGTGAACCATCGTCCTTTAAGTACGACCGACCCCTAACCTAACATATTACTTGGGGAAGGTCTACGCGGAATATTATATCTAAGATATCCTGGTACACAGTACCCGTCGTGGTGTGTGACACTCAGTTCTTGTGGGCCACACCGGCCGGTGTGGTCCACACCAGAGAACTTCCCTTTTTCCTTGAAAAGGACACTGGCCAATTCTGGCCCCATAACACTCACAATGGTCGCCGACATGTGGACGTACCAATCCACAGGACAGAAATTGCTTAGCATACGAGTTTTGCTTAGTTGAGAACGCTTGGAAGTTCAGATCCTTTCTGCTTGGGATGCGAAAGGTTGGGCCTGGTTATGGAAATTGAGATGGTGGAACCCAAGCTCCATTCTATGCTGGATCAAACACACATTAGAGGACTTTGGATTGACGGCGAACAGCATTTATGGTGCTACGAGTGGCAAGGACCCCGGCATTTTCCACTCAATGACGAACTGTTTGCAGCATGTCGTGTAGCATCACAACGAAAGTTCCCCGTTCCGTATAGGAACGAGCCCTACCAACAACATTCTCCCTCCCCCGAAAGGTCGGTTGAGCTTTGTTGGGATAAAATGTGAAGACCAGATCCAATCCCTTACACCGGGCTGGACGATGCCTCTGTGCACTGTCGGTTAGGTAGGTGTACCCTCAAATGTGCACCACGAACCACGAGCGAGGGTTTGGATGCGCATAGGTTCGCGTTTTACACTATCCCTCTGTGGTCCCTCAGTAAGGAAGGGTACCGGGTCAGTCAAGACCTTGTACAGGGGCGCCGAAGGACACCCTCGGCGAAAGTCCAGGTATACGGGGGGACTCTGCCTCGCACCCAGCAAACACACTAAGAGGCTTCTCTCTGCCTCGACACTCGGCCACTTCTCTCTCTTGGCCTTACCAGGACGAACTATCGCCCAATATGCTGCGAGTTCACCGGCAGCCATTAACCCACAGAGGCCGAGTGTATTCAGACCCCACAGTTAACCTAGCTAGGCTTACCGTGGACGGACTTGGCCCTTTGCCTTGCGGGGAAATTCTGCTCTAATTTAATAATTAGGGGTTATGTAGCCCCATATGTACCTACTCCCAGATCCCTATACAAATATCAACTGTGAACAGAGCCTTTGGCAAATCTTGCGACCGACGACTCGGGCTAAGTACTAATAGTGTGCTCGCCACTAATCTAAATATTTAAAACACCCCTCGCAATACTGACTACTCAGAGGTCTCAGTCGGTTTTGTATTAGGACCAACTGAGCCGTCTGAGCTCCCGTCACTGAAGTGCGGGAAATGTAAATCTTGACTGCATGGTGGTCTAACGGCACGTCGCCTGAAGGTTCACACCGTTAGACCTCGGCGCGGCGCTTTCTGAGCGTTGTTGAATTCCAACACCACAAGTATCAGTGGGAATGGTGTATGGCTCATATGTCACATGCAGCTACATGCTCTTGGTGTGGTATCAAAGGTGACAATAGTATAAAAACCCAGGAATGGATATATCTTTTTTAGGATCAACCGCGGGACAGGTCAAACTTGGATCAAATTTTGACCACCTTTTTATAATCAAACTTGGATCAAACCAGTTTTTGGGATCAAATGGATCAAATATATTCCATAGTTAATTTCTATTTTTCGCAGACAGTGAAATGTACGGTAGCCGATCTCTTATCTCAGAAAGAGTATACTTAGAAGCACGAATGAATAATAACATATTTTGTATTGGCATTGTAAGCACCCAAACGCTTGAATCTTATGTGATTTAATTTCACCATTCTTATCTCTACTAGTTAAATTCAAGCCGGGTGGAAAACTTGTTTTCATGCCATTTGCTGCTGTCATGCCCTACCTTCAAACCCTCTATCCATCTACAAGGTGGCCTTCCTTCCGTCCCACCTCGTCAGCTATGGATTTTCTACGCACCGAGGCCTGCTCAACGCAAGCAACGGTAGACACAGAAGTCTGATCGATCAGCGCAAGCGACAACACCGGTGATTTGGTGGAGAATGGCAACTTCAGGATGAAGAACGAGAATCGGATATTGACGAAAAGACGAAGGATGAAGCATTTACGAAGTTCCGGGTCATTTGTTTTCGGAGGGCTTTCTACGCAAAATGTCACAATATGACTGCGACTACGAATTATCGACGCAACTCTAGCATGGGCATGCTTAGCGGACGAACACTGCAGATCGTCAGGTTCAAACATAACTCACTTGTACGTCGGTAAACCAGCTTATGAAGCAAGAAACTACATAATATCACCTCGCAAAACAACTGATTCGGAGCTTGCAACAAAGCGAAAGTGCGATGCTGAGATCAAGCGCCTGCAATCATCTGTGTTGTATTCTAGCAACCCAACCCCACTAAACTTGCTGATGATGACAATTCGGATTATCAATAAGAACCTCACTTTTTTGGATGGTTAAGTATGAAGAGTCAAAGCGTATGGAGGCGCTACTAGTTAAGAACGACATGAAGGAGATAATCAATTCAGAACGCATGAAGGAAAAAATTCTTGAGCTGTTCCCATCGACGAAGAAAGTGATCACGAATTATCGGGAAGAAAACAAGGAATACTACCAAACGCTCACGGACATGCAAGACTACCAATGACAAGGTTTTTTGTGGTGCGCTTGTATTTTGTGGACAAGAAATGGTGGTACAAATTTATTCTCTACCACTCGTTGGCATATCCTCTCTTTATAGATATCAGTTTTAGGGGGCAAGGCCAAAGTTAACATTCAATTCAGTTCTCGTTTTCTACCATAAGGGTTATTAATTGTCTTAATTTATATTTAACTATACTTGCAGAGCCAAGTATACTTAATCTAAGTTTGCTACACCTACGCTTCCTCCTACACGTTGCGCACACGTGTACGCTAAAGTAGTAGGCTAAGGAAGCCCACAACAGGAAGCGTCGGTTGGGTCACTGCAAGTTCATCAATTGCCGCTAAAATGTCCGCCGCAAGGATGGTTGAACTTGGAGCTGGGTCAGAGTCCGTACCCCGTACTACCTCACGATTACATGTTCTCCTGTCCGGATGACACTACCGTCTGTGCGTACATAGAGCTTGGTCTTGCACTTTGCCCTTGAGAGGGACTTCTGGAGTTTGGGGTAAGAATGAGAATGAATTGAAAGTATTAGGCCTATCCTGCCGCCGTGCTTCTTAGAACAGCTTCATCCATATGCAATTATCGGCTCTGCCTCGTGTCCACGATCCTTGGGTGGAAAGAGCTGTGGTGAATGGAAGCGGTCGTGGTGGATGGAACGAGTCGTTCTGGATGGAAGGAGCCGTGAAGAATGGAAGAATGGAACGAGTCGACTCTCAGGGAATCTCTTGAGCTGGTCTCTTGAACTGGTCATGTCATACTCCCCCCATGAAGCAGTTTACTTAGCATGGGAAAACGCGGCGGATGCTGACCTGCTGCTGCGTGTTGCCTTTGTCGACTGTGATGGTGCCATTGTTGTGCACCGCGCGGATGGGGAACGGGTCATCCGCAACGCGTTTGGTTTTGGCGCTGAATTGCTTAGGCACTTTAATCATCACTTGATCGCCGGGGTGATAGAAATGCTCCAGGCGTTTATCGTTTTCGCGGTCATTGTCTGCAAGGATGGCGCTGAAGCTATGCTTGCATAGGTAACTCCAGTTTGCGATGTGAAGCTGGCGCGAGATCATGTCTTGGCCGAAGACGAGTTGGCCAGGTGAGGCATTGAGAATGCTATGATAGCTGGCACGGATTGCAGAAGCCGCATAGTGAATCACCTTGGTCCAGTCTGCTCCTTCGTGGCTTCGTATCCCGTTCATGATCTCTAAGTGCATGCGCTCGCATATCGCGTTGGCTTGCGGGTTCTTGGCGGTGATTGGTTTGGCCTTGATGCCGTAGCTGTACAGCAGCATTTGGAATTCCACGCCTGTGAACTCTGGTCCTAGATCGTGTACCACCTGCATTGGTCGCGGGTAGCGACACAGCCACTCACGGTCAAAGCTTTCTGCTGTCGTGAGTGAGGCTTTGTCTGGTTGGATGCCGACTTCGAGCCACCGGGTGGCTTGGTCGATGATCGTGATGCCATAGTGGCCTCCATGGTAGGGCCCAATGAGGTCGAAGTGCACGAAGTCAAACGGGTTGTACGCCTTTACAGTTCGGGGTGGCAGGTGGCCATGTTGTTGTTTCCCTCCATGAAGTTTTGACGTTTTGCATGTGATACACTTCTTCACAAACTTTGTGATTGAGCTCTCCATGTTTGCCCAGTAGAAGGTCTGGCGCATGGTTTTGAACTGCCGTTCACTGGCAGGGTGCCCAAGATTCTGATGGTATCAGGCAATGAGGTCGTCTCTCAGGCTTTCTGGGGCGATAACCCTCTTGAGGTATGCCACCAGCGTGCATCCCAACAGCGGCATGAGCTAATAGTCGGGGTTGTTGTTGCCGGCAAGGTATGCAGTCTTGATCTGCTGGATCATCGTGCCCTTCTCCTGGTGTTCGCGGATGACGGGACCGTGCATTACGCACTCGTACTGGGTATTCAACGCGTAGATCCCCTCGTGCAGTGGCGGGCCGTCGCACGTTCCGAAGCGCATGCGTGAGAAGGCGCCTGCGCCGATGTTCTTCTTGCCCTTGATGTCCTCCATCGTCAAGCGATACTTGGAGAGTAATGAGTTCCAGCGTTTGACGCGGAGGCTGTTCTCGGTTGGGTATATCAAGTTTTTATGGTCGGTATGCACCACCACCAGGAAACCGAGGAGCATCGTTCGGTACTCGCGGAGTATCTCGACAATGGAGAGAAGCTCCAACTCCATGGTTGTGTAATTCACTTGGTGTTTCGTCAGGCTGCGTGAGTAGCAGGCTAGATTCTTGACACCTTGCATGATTATCCCGCCGAGTTGTGTGCCACTAGCGTCGGCGTACACATCAAATGCCTCGAAGTCAGGAAACGAGAGCAGAACAGCCTCTGCAAAAGCTCGTTGGGTGGCTTGGAATGCTGAGGTGTCGCTGGTTAGCCATGTAAACGGGACCTTCGAGAAACCTGTACAGCGGCTTGCAGAGTGTCGTCTTGTTCGGGACCATGTCTCGGTAGTAATTGATCATACCGAGGAAGCGGCGGAGTTCTTTGCGGTTGCGGGTGACTGCAATCCGCTGTATCGCCTGAATCTTTCTTGCCTGGGGCCTAATTCCTTCGGCCGAGAGCGTATAGCCCAAGGTTGTCAACTTCCTTTCGCAAGATGTGGCATTTCTTGCCGTTGAGCGTTACTCCATAGCGCGCTAGGCGCTCGAACACGATGCGCAAGTGCTCCAAGTGCTCTTTGTCGTTCACCGAGAATACGAGGATGTCATCAAGGTAGACGACAACGAAGTCCAGGTCACCGAAAACCTTCTCCATGCAGGCCTGGTATTCATCCGGGGACGTGGAGATGCCCATGGGTAGACGCTTATACTGGTACTTGCCAAATGGCGTACAGAACGCCGTAAATTGGCGCCTCCGCTTTGCCAGACTTCTCGCATAATATCTTAGATTCGTGTCGAAGGTGGAGATACACTTCGCCTTGGCGAATCGCATCAGCACCTCACGTATTCGCGGCACGTAGTACGGACTCCGTTTCAGGTATTGATTGAGCCAGCGATAGTCGATCGCAGGCGGAGCGAGCCATCGGGCTTGACCAGGAAGAACGCCGGTGACTCCATCTCCGAATCGTAGATTTGTTCCAGCACATTTTCGTTGATGAGTCGCTGTATCGACGCCTTTGCCTTGTCCTCAATGCTTCGAGGGATATCATAGGGTTTTGCATGCACCGGATTGTAGTCGGGGGAGAGAGGTAGCTCGTAGTCCGGGAAGCGCATTCGACGGAGGTGCCCGTCGTATCGGTCTCGATCCTTGACGAGTAGTGCAAGGTATTGCTGGGCGAGTTCGCCTTCCAGTTGCCCAGGAAGGAGTTGCTCCGGCTCAGCGGCGTTATCGCCGGCTTCTTTCGACTCCTGGGGGAACTCGCTGTCTTGCGGTTCGTCGGGGCTTGACCCGCGGCACCATGCCCGGTGTTGAGGCTGAGGCTATAGTCCTCCCGCTGCACGACCTTGTCCTTGAAGTTCAGGATCAGGCCGAGTGAGTTCAATAGGCCGCGACCAATTATCATTGCACCCGAGCTGTCTTCGATCACTTCATACCGGGCGTGATCATCGACTCCGACTTCAACTGCGCGAACACGAACTGGGCTACCGTCGAGCCACTACTAGTGACGGAGCCGTTCATGGTGTCCAAAACAATCGGCGAGGCGGGGGTGAACTTCCGGTCTGTTTGCATGTTGGCCGCGAGCGTCTTGCGGTTGATAATGCTCTTAGAGACGCCGCTGTCGAGAAGGGCCTCGACCTTCGTACCACTGCAGCGAAGTTTCACCGTGATGCGCAGCGGAGCGCCTGTGGGCCGAGGTTTTTTCTCAACGAGCCCGACAAACATGAGTTCATCGTCTTCACTGGACGATTCACGACTGGCGTCCGAGTCTGATCCCGCCTGCGAGTCATTGTGGATGCGTGGGTAGCGCGGCTTCCCTTCGCGTGCGCGCTTCGGTTTGACCTCCGCGCGCTTGCGTTCCGCCTTTCCTTTGTTTTTGAGGGCGTGACAGTCGCTTGTGTGGTACGACCCCGTCTTGTGGAACGAGCACCACCGGTCTTGCTTGTCCTGGCGGTTGGATCCTTGGTCCTTATTTTCGCCTTGGTGCTGGGGTTTCTGAGTATCCTTGCGGTGGTCGTTGTTCCGCCCTGAGCTGTTGTTCCGCCCCGAGCCAAAGTTCCGCCCTGATTCATTGTTTCGGCGGCCCTTGTCATGCGTCGCCAGTCGCTGCTCCGCTTTCTCGATCCTCGTGAAGTACAACACGAGTTCATTGAGTCGGTCATGGACCACGCCGGCGGCTGCCAGTTTGTCCTGCCAAGCCCGTGGCATGTCACGCTTGAAGTAGCGGCATTGCTGCACTTCAGGCACGACCTCAGCGTCCTCTGGCAGCTCAGTAAACATGCGGACGTTGTCCTTGAGTCTCTGGGAGAACTTCATTACCGTCTCGTCGCGGCGCTTGGTCATCGTCCATAATTTGTTGTCGAGGTCTTCGCTGAAGTCTGGGGGCACAGACAACAGGCCGATGGACGTGAAGAACTGCTCGAAGCTCTGGCCTCCGTTTACGGCGTCGCGGGTCGCCACCTCGACTTCCGTCTCGAGATCACCCTCGATGAGGGCGACGAGGTTGTGCGCCTTCTGCTCGTCGCTCCAGCCTTTCTTCCGAGCCAGGGTGCGGAATAGGCCACTCCACCGGAGCCAATCACGAGCGCTGCCCCCGCGGAACTGCTTGATCTTCGGTATTGCCGTCTCCGTGGGCGCGTCGTTGGTTGCTGGCGTGGTCACCAGCGTGTACGTGACGTAGTCGTCTTCATGCTTGCGTCCCATAATGGATGGGCCGGATTCTCGGAACTCCGTTTCCGATTCGGTTCAGATTTGATTAATCAAAATGACACACCCTTGGCTGGCAGAGGGGCGATCGGGTCCAGGATGCCGTGCTTGAGAGGGACTTCTGGAGTTTGGGGTAAGAATGAGAATGAATTGAAAGTATTAGGCCTATCCTGCCGCCGTGCTTCTTAGAACAGCTTCATCCATATGCAATTATCGGCTCTGCCTCGTGTCCACGATCCTTGGGTGGAAAGAGCTGTGGTGAATGGAAGCAGTCGTGGTGGATGGAACGAGTCGTTCTGGATGGAAGGAGCCGTGAAGAATGGAAGAATGGAACGAGTCGACTCTCAGGGAATCTCTTGAGCTGGTCTCTTGAACTGGTCATGTCACACCTACTTCGTGTTCGTCCAAGGCTTTGGTTTGACATGTTTTGTAAACCCCAAGGTATCTGACCACGTAAACCGTCTTATTAATTATATTAACCCTCGTTGCGACCCCTCCTAGGACTCTGGATATAAATCACAGCACCAACAGGCCCGGTACCTCGGCCATACAACGGACTTGGAGGCCATCTGGACTTTAACCTCGATTTTTCATCTCCAACCCCCGAATTTCAGCAAAACGATTGAATTGCGACAAAATCGAGTTTCGGGGCCAAACCACGGTATGTCGAACTCGCCTACATTTTCGCAGGTATAATATTTCACAGGCTGGCGTGTGTATGGAAGCACGTTTGAAAGGACATTCGCAGGGCCAAGTCTGTTCTGCCAGAGATTTTTATCACTACTGGGCAAGTGTCACAAAGCGGTTCTAAATCTCAAAACGTGACCAATCAGAGAGGTTCTTCAAGAACAGTGCTTCGTAGTACTAACGTTAATACAAATGCAGAAACACGACTGCTTTATTCCAGTGTTCATTTTTCTCTACTGAGCAGCTTCATTCTGCTTCTGCTGCTGCTCACGAACCCACCGCTCAATTTTTACCTTGAGATCCGTGTTTGGCTGCAATTGGTCCATGGTCAACGGTACGCGAGTGAATGGGTCGCTCTGGTCATTCATTAAGTGCTGTGAAATGCATGACCGGTCCATCGTGTAGCCACTGGGTAACAAGACGGGATCATTCATCAAAGTAAACACCAACGGGTCAAGGAACTCTTCGGGTATATCGCCCAGCGTTTCTTCCAAATTCGCTGCACCCTCTGCAGCCTTCTCAACGTCGGCAACGAAAGCGTCAAACTTCTGCACGTCACCTGGGACCAACAACTGAGTTCGGGCCACAATGTGAGCGCATTTACGGAAGACCTGGCCGTCATAGAAACCATTTGTCGCTACAGCCTCCAGGAAGCTCGGGTAAGGTGCGAAGTGCAGCAGCGTCTCCACGATTTCCTTGAGCATCGTTTTTGGCCGGAACTTATACTGTTCTGGGTTATTGACCTTCAGCTCGACACCACGAGGGCCTGCAAGCTTAACCAGCACACTATTTAGCATACTAACCAGACGATCTTGGAGCTCCGGCATTTTCACGAAAGGCTCCTGAATTTCCGACGTAAGGTACGACATCATGTGGATTGTTTCGTTAGCCAGCTGCAGACTCGACGTGACAGTACGCTCTTTGTCTGAAAGCAGACTCTGTTTTTGCTCGCGTACAGCTTCATCGAGAGCCAACCAACGCGCGGTATCCTGCATTTGTTCCTGTAACACCTTTATCTCTGGCAGAGCGATGAGCGCATCCGTAACCAAACTGTTAATATGGTTCATCAGTCCGTGAGCGAATTTCACAAAATTTTTACGGTCTTCAGCAATGAGAAGGAATGCTGGCTTATGACCATCTAGCTTCCATAAGTACTTCAGCAGGCAGGCAATGTTGTAGCGATGCTCAAGTTTTTCGTAAAAACCTGTGTGTTCAACGTCACCATACAGCCCCAAGAGGCACGGTGCGAGGTGTCGTTGCGCAAGCAAATCAGTCGTAAGCAATTCCACTCCAAAAGCAGTTCCAGCTGTCTCGCGCTCCTCCGACTCTTCGGAAGGCAAAAAAATATGGAACAGCACCTCGCTCATTTTGGCCCGCAAGTGTGGGCTATGGACATATCCAGGGCTTGACAAGAAAATAATGATCATCTTGAGCAATTCGTGAAGCTCAAACGCATTAAGCGCCTTTGGCTGCAACCTGGCAACAAACTTGAGTGTTGTACAAAGATCATCGACCAAATGTTCAGGAATATACTTGAGCACTGCACGTGTCTCAGTGTCTGGAGCTGGAAGCGGCAATAGAAGTGATGCACTTTCGTCATACACACTAGATCCGGTGCAAATAGAGTTAACAATGGCACACGTCAGCAAGGAGAAGCGAATCATCTCATGCAAAAAGTCGGGATGAAGAAGTTCAGCATCCATAATCATCTTTGCAGTTGCCATTTGATCAAAGTGCGCCCGCAAGCGAGGATCTGCATTTTGAGCATTCATACGGCTCTGAAAGTAAGAAAGCTGACGAAGTAGACGCATGTACTGCCCCATCATCCCCACCGGGCCGAGATGCATTGCTCTTGCTGTAATGAAGTAGCAGCGCGTGATGAAATTGAAGTCTGCAGGGCTCAATGCTTGGCGATGGTCTTGGTGCGAGATGGCATTCTCTGAATTGGTACCAACCAAACTTGTTTCGTCGAATGGGAACATTGGGTTCTGTTTAGTCAAGTAATCTGTCTTGATCAGCTGGGCTTTGTTTGACCTTGCGATAAGGAACGGGCCACACAGTTTGAGTAGGACCATTGTTAGGTTGACGAACATTCCATTCGTGGCAGTAATGTTAGCATCGGGGTTTTCCTTGGCACGTTCAGCATTAACTTGCATCGTTTGTTCTAACCATGCCAGCACCTGCTCACGAGCGGTCCCACCGGCTTTCAGTAACAGCGTCAC
This sequence comes from Phytophthora fragariaefolia, assembly GCA_030267785.1. NCBI lineage: Eukaryota > Oomycota > Peronosporomycetes > Peronosporales > Peronosporaceae > Phytophthora > Phytophthora fragariaefolia. The sequence goes on along the minus strand of BSXT01000337.1, from coordinate 43,610 downwards.
GATATCAGATACACTGTGTTGCACACTGTCCAGCTTATTGCGAATAGTTAGTATGGAATTGTCAACATCGTTCTCGGTGCGCTTTGTAATGTTGGTAAACATTTGCGTAATGGCGGGGTCCTGACCGCAGCTGAAACGTAAAAGCAAGCCCAGTGCGGTGGCATCTTGAAGGCGGCGACCAGTCATGGGCGGCCCCGGTGTCAGCAAAAATCCAGGTATTTGTGTGAAAGTCGTGGCCAGTACCTTATTGCGGCACAACACCGTCAGCACGTACATGTTGTTGTAAAAGTTAGACATCAGTGAGGGCGGATTAATCAGAAAAAGCTCCGACAGCAACTTCTGGAAAATTGGTGCAAACACAGCCAACGTCGCATCGCTTGCCTGTAGCTGCGCCACAATCCCATCTACAAACTCCGGAGTCTGTGCATTCCCTTGCAGCCTTACAATTTTCTCCAGTGCATCGGCATTGATCGTCCCCACTTCAAACGGGAAAATCTCGGGGTCTGTCAGCGCCGTAGCGCTGTAGTTAATGCACATCTCGCGCACACTGCTCAAACACTCCTGCGCCTCCTGCTTCTTGTCCGCCGCCAGTCTCACAAAGGATGACTGCAGCTTTTGCATCTCGTCTCGGCAGCGATAGAACACCTGCTCCAGGTAGGCCAGAGCGGCCAGCGGGTGTTGCGAGCCCCCCGGAAGATTAGCCGGGTTCATAATGACCCGAGAGTAGAGAACCTCACTGGCATTAGCCGTGGACAGTAGCAGAGCCTCCTCGTCCTCGCTCTGGGCCGCAAACTGCGGCAGGAGCAGCAGTTCGCTGCTGCTGTTGGCCGGCTTGAGCGTCACGCGCAGCACGCGCTGCAGCATGTCGTTCACATAGCGCTCCGGCTGCAACGTGGTGGGCGTCTTGGGCTTCTTGGCCTGCGGGGGGGTCTCCACGGGGGCAGCAGGCGGAACAGTCTCAACGCGCTGCTTCTTGTCCGATGACGACTCCTGATTGGTCATTATTACGTCATTTTTGGGGTTTAGCGTGCTGGGATTGGCTGAAACTGCGTCCTGCGCCTCCTGCAGCTTCTGTAGCCGCTTGCGCCGGATCTCGTCGGCCGACGCGGGTGCTGCGCCCTCCGAGAGCGCGGTGCCTGCCGAGGCGAAGGCGCCGCCCTCGCTCTTGCTCTCGTCACTGCCCTCACTCTTGCCCTGCAGCCACGCGCTCACCCAGCCCGACATGGTCCCGCGATCTTCCGCTCTGATGGGGGTTCTGCGGGAGTGCGCAATTGGGTGCGCCACACCACCGATACCTCGCTTTAGTAACTTCTCTCCCTCCGCGCACTGACAGATGACCATCACTCCCCCTTTCAAACATGCTGCGAGGAGCTGCGCGGCTGCGGTGGCGCCGCGACGTCGGCTACGCGCGGCGCTGGCTGTCGGTGGTGGCGCCCTCGCGTTCCACCACCGAGATCGGCGTCTCCGCTACTGACCCCCGGTTGAACTGCTCGCACACGACCGCCAGCGCCGGAGATATGGAGAGATTAGGGCAGCGACTGGCGCGCGACCGCCGAGCGGGCGACGTGCTCTTCCTGCGCGGGTAATGGGCGGCCTGCTGCCGGTCCGTCAAGGAATAAACGAGTTAAAGTATTCATTTTGGCAGGGACCTGGGCTGCGGCAAGACGTGTCTGGCCAGGGGCTTCGTGCGCGCGCACACGCAGCAGCCGCAGCTGGCCGTGACATCGCCCACGTATCTGCTCGTGAACACGTACGACGAGGCGCGCGCGCGGCCGCCCGTGTACCACGTAGATCTGTACCGGCTCGACGCTGTGACGGAGCGGGACGTCGCGGCGCTGGGGCTCGCGGAAGCGTTCGAGAGCGGTGCGGCGTGAAAGTAGGAGAGGGACGCTCAGTGCAGGCGGCTAAAGGAGTTTTTTTTACGTGTTGTGTGCTGCTAGGGATTACGCTGGTGGAGTGGCCGGAGCGGCTGGATCAAGACGGCGTGCCGGGGGAGCGGCTGGAGGTGCAGATCTCGTACGACGAGCAGGACGCGGAGACCCGACACGTGCAGCTCGTGCCAGTTGGCGAGAGGTGGACGAGGCTTTTTGCTGCCGAGACGGGATGAGGGAAGTCAAGTGGTGGGTCTCAAGAGAAGGCTCGAGCAATAAATCGTGCGGACTGATGCATATTTCTATCCAGTCATTGCCGTCATGGTGTTGGATGCAGCAGCCCCGCTGCTAATGGAAAGGAGCAGTCGTCGGATTTCATCGGCGCTCGCGGTCGGCGTGGATAGGTAGCTTTCCTTTTGCTGGGCGAGGAAGCACTTGAAGTCGTGGCGTGAAATCACCCCAGATCGGGTAGAACACGTCGACGAGGCCACTGTGATGAACGATTGTTCACTTAGGCAGTCGTCGTTCTCATCGCCATCGTGGTCGTCGCCTACAATAACTACACCCGGGGATTCTTGCAGGAATCTCAGTTCTTGTTCGACACGACTAAGACGCTGTCTCTGTAAACGTTCCCGCTTCGTTTCCTGGATGATGCTGTTCTTGGCAGGTCGAGTATCCGGTAGATGTAAAGCATCGTCGGTTGGGCCATCATGTAGTTCATCGATCGCGAATAGCGGATATGCACCGCTTTTAGCTGCGATTAGCTCGTCGATGGCTTGCTTCTCCGTTTCTGCCATCGAAAACTCGTTCCATTCCTCGGGTAAAGCGTTGACATTAGCGATCACGTTATCGCTTGTAGCAGGATCGTCGCTGACTGCACCAGACGATGTAACCTCGTCGCGAAGCAATTTCTCGAGTCGATCCTCCTCGTCCTTCGTCATATTGGCTTTCATCCCGTTTGCCACCATCTGCTTGTTTCGCTCAATAAAATACTTGCCCTTCTTGTTTCCAGGGACAACTTCGTCTTCGTTTGCTACATGTATTGATTCTCTGGTAATTATGTCGTTGTGAATACCGTTCGAGGCGACACCGCAGGGCTGTGTTTGTGTTACAAACGTTCGATTTGGGGGGGTTCTCCTGCTTAATCCGCAAGAATGACTTCTGCTAGCGTTCAGCTGGGGGGGTGGTTGCACTCTCTTTTGCTTCCTTGGCGCTGTAGATGCGTACAAATTTTTCCCCAGCTTCTCCTCCAGAACGGCATCTAGCTGTCGGATACGAGCCATCTTTAATGCAATCTTGGTTGCCAAGCTGCTGCTACCTTCTGGGTCGTCATCTGTATCCTCAAGAATACCCTATCAGCAAATATCAGCAAAATGAACCGTGGTGAAAATACAAATATAAACGAGTGCAAACTACGCGATCCTTACGAATGCTTGCTGCTTTGACAGACCTGCCTCAATGAGTACACGGAACCAGGTACGGTGTGAGTTACTTTCTTCTTGGGACTCGTTAGCCTCCTCGACCACATCCTTCTGTGTCATGAGGGAAACAATTTGCTGGTAGTTCCGGGGGAATTCAACGAGATGCTCTCCGTTTTCATCGGTACGCGAGCTCAGCGAGTCCACATACAACTCCAACTCCTCCCGAATGCGCTGGCGGTTCGCCTCGTTATTCAGCAATAGCTTTCTGTTCGCAATCGCTTGTTCGTATCCATCTCCGTCAATTTCTCTATCCGCCCTATCCTTCGCTTGGTAGTTCTCCTGATTTGTTTCAGCACTTTCAACAGCGATTTCGGTCTGAATATCTGTCAAAAGAGGCCCAATGGTTTCGGCTCCGCGACAATTCTCCTCCACTTGTTGGCATTCCTCTGTTTGTTCTTTTTGCCGTGGACTGAGTTGGTCATCGCAGCTATCGGACTCAAGTGGGGTGGAGCAATCCTGGTTGATATTGTTGCTGATAAGCTTATAACAGCCTTCAGTGATTAGATTTTGCGACGGCTTCGGGTGGTTGGTGGTGATGCCGTTTCCAGTCTGGAAACTGAATATTGATCCACACACAGTAGCATCCTTTTTCAGTATGCTGTCACTGATAGCCAAAGCAGCTAAGGTAAACTCAACATTAGTAGTGATTGGGCCAGTACCACGAGTATAGCCCGCCGTCTTTGCTGTTCCCAACGTATCCATTGAACCCACGGAGAGCAAACGCGGAGGCGAGTCGGGTAAACGGACCAACGTTGCTGGTGCTGATTGACTCAAACTAGCCGAATCGTGTACAATGTTTTTGCCGGGCACTGGTAGCAGTCGCTGAATACGAGGTTTCTGTGCAAACACCACAGTAACAACAAAATAATCGTAACCATTCATGCTAGCACCCAAGGTAGATTTTACTATGCGCACAGGAGTGGTATTTGGGCGACGGGGCTGACTTAAACTGCTGCCTCGACTTTTTCGTCGATGCTCACCAGTGTTGAATTGTAGGGAGCGAGCAACTAGTGGATGTCGCGGACCTCGATGACTTCCTTCCGAGCGGGGGCGCTGCATCTGCTCTGTCGAAGACTCAATTCTTGTTATCGTTACTAAATATTGTCTGAATGGTGCTGCTAGGCACGTTGTTGAGGCCAAAATAGTCCTTCCACGCGGTAGCCGTTATGATTATTGTGGCAACCCGAGAGGATGGAGTTACTTAACCAAAATAAGAGCATGGAGTCACTTAACCATTGATTCGGTTGTACATGTATTGTGCCTTTCTGCCAATATGCCCTTCGATTTAGGGTCCTACGTAGGAGGAGTGCTCTTACAAAAGACCTCCTAATTGACCAAGCTATACATGTAGCCAATAACGCTTAGATGCTTTGGCTTTGTAACAGCTCGGAGCCCTTACGAAAGACTGTTTGGCCGGAAAATCTTGGCCATTTGGTCCGTAAATCCTAAAAAGGTACTCTTTAGCCTATGTCTGAGGTCTTCCGAAGGACCTCCGGGGCATTACTTATGGATCCCAATCAAACTAATTCTCTTGTGGGGGTCCTGCAAATTGGACATTTAAGGCTACCCCTCAAAGCTAAGGACCTACCGTATGAGGTCAGATTGGCCAAAATACGACTAAATGTAGCCAAATCGCAACCAGTTCTTTGCCCTACCTTCACAGGTATCCATTCGGACGTATGAATAGCTACGTATACGAGCTCTGTTGGCCATTCAAAAAGAAGCGGGGGACCGTGGCATCAAATGCCGCAGGATCTGCGGGGAGTAGCCCCTCAGGCAGCCGGCTTCGCACGTAGGAGACAAATGCGTTGGTGGGGGAGCGTCTAAAGGGGCAGGAAGAGGGCGCGATCTCCGCGTCAGAGCGTCAACAGAGGCAGGGTGAGAGCACGATCACACACGCTACGGGAAGACGTTTGTTTGCACTCACGCTGGTTAGTACAAGTCGCGCGGCCAAGGGAAAAGGAAGCGGCAGCATTCACGAGCGCTGGACTGTGACGTTCAGGTATGCAGTTGGGATTAATTTGGTTTGGTTGGGTCTGGTTGGGTTGGGCGTCCATTGGGCACTAAACTTAAGCTGATTATAAAGTTTGTGAATCCGGTTGCAGGGTCAGCTTGGATAATGCTAGAGACCTAACGAAAGCAGGCTGTCGCCGCAGGATTGCCTAAAAATCGTTCGATGTCGTCCGGCAACCACAAGATATAGTGAGTACCCAACGGACGCCCAACCCAATTCAACTAGATCCAACCAAGGTCTTGCAAAGGGCAAGGTGTTTATCTACGACTCTAGTTCTTCCTCATATCATCTCGGGGTCCGCGCAGTAGCGCAGACTTTGGTGCTGGTCCATGCTCAATGTTGTACTCGTTTGAATCTGGCTTTGGTGTTCAAATGGACAGCTATAACTGTGGCATCTACGTGTAGCTCGCGTTTGCGATCTTCTGCGGTGCCGAACCGCTTGGTCATTTGGATTCGATAGCACTGCAGTTGCTACGGTACCGATACCTGTGCATGAACACGTCAGCTTAGTTAGTGCAGCCAGTAAGCCCACAGATTAACGCTAAGCCCTTGAATAAATTCACATGTTTACGTTGAAACTGGCCATGTTGATCATGCGTACCAAATGAAACGCGCTGTCTGTGTGAGCTTCGCGCTTTGAGCCTCAAATTACAGAAGTGCTGTTATCCAGATATACGAATCGGCGTGTACGCGTACCGCACTGGCTTTCTTGGCTGGGTGCTCGTCTGGGGTCAGTCTGGTTGCAGGTTGTTCATGCTTGGGGGCCGGTTGGGTCTGTTTGGTTGCACGTGCCTCGTCTCATATTTCTGAGTTGGGTGCAGCAACGAGTGCCTTGTAGAAAATACTTGAGTATATAAATCGGATCCGAAACAGACAACAAATCGGAGCGGCTTGAAATCCACCACCATTTAACCCGTTGCGTCGGTCCATGTAAAACCGGCTATGATTCCACGGCATATTCATCGCAAAGGGAAGATGAATTTGTCAAGTCGCCAAGGATACGCAACTCTCATCGCAAAATCCGATCCTCGACCTTTAAATTCACCCTGCTATGTGTTATTTATTGTGAACATGTTCCAGGCAACCTGTCCAAGGATATTTAGTAGGAGATATGCCATACCTATTAATAGGCTTCTTTAGTGGCACCTGGCTCATAATTACTTCGAAGTATATGGCAATAAGGATCGTTTTGAATAAGAAAATACTCTTGTTAATCTTCTGTAAGCAGAGAACGATAACTACAGTATCAGGGTTTTGAAGTCTATATAGTTGAGAACTTTCAGAGGCTGTTTTTCGCGCATGTTTCAGTTTCAGCTCGAGTTAGACATTGTTTAGGAGTTGTACCTCAACCCAAACGTGGGTGGGTTTGAGCAAATAATGACTCAGTTTCCTCAAGTCTACCCCCAGTTCAGTTGAGTTGATATGGACGACAATTCCAAGGCGTACGAGATCCTTGTTGGGTCTCCAACCAAGCGGTGGTGTTGGAGCAAGCGTGGTATCTTTCTCGTAGCAACAATAGCCGTTTTAAAAAGATAATTATGACGCCCAAGAAGCTACACTACTTTCGGCTTCGTGACGCTGCCTCTGTTGTCGATTCTTCTCGTCGTTCCGACGAGGTGATGGCCGATGCGATAGCACGCGTGAAATGTCGGTCGTGGTTTGAAGGAAAGCATTCATGTGCATATCACTCACAACCATCTCACACAAGTCTCAGCACCATGGTATGTTTTATACTATTTCATACAGACCTCTTTTCCTGATTTTAGCGTTAACATGTCGAATCCTATTTATGTCAGTTCGACTGCATGTACTTCATCTCGCAGTTAAGACATCGGAGCACCGATTTTGGCTTCAATTTAGTGGAAAGGGGATTCAACACCACCGCCCAATCTGAAATCACTACTCTCTTATTTGATGTGCCTAGAGCATCTGGCAAGAAGTCAAGATAACTGAGTCTGATGTTGCCAAATTAAGTGAAAAGTCCTCCCAATTTATAAAATAGAGTCGTGTAGTAGCCGCCGCTAGAGTTGGCTGTTCCGTTCACTATGCTCCTGACAATGCATCTAAGAGCATCTCCAACGGTAGTGGAAAATACGCAGAATTGACCATAATTGCGCTGGTACAAAAAAAATGATCTCCAACGGTGTAGTGATAGGGACACATAAGTAGCACTAAAGTAACAGAGGAAAAATGATTGTGCACTACAACACATTCGTAGAGAATATCGAGTCGTTTTGCACTACCCAGGAGGAGTGCCTCCTCACAGCACGGGGAAACAACTACATCGAGGAGCAAACCCGCTCGACACGGCGCTCAGCCCTCGCGTGCAGCTTACGCCCCATCGCTTTGATTAAGCATACCGAATGCCACTCCGTGGTCGTTGGAGGAGGACGTCTAACTCTGCCAGTTGTACATCAGTGTGTCCGAAGACGTCGCCACGAGCACGGATCAGTCGTCAACGCTTTTCTGGAATCGCATCTTTGACGCATTCGTTCAACTAGCTGGACAGGACGGCAGGACAAGAAACTCTGGCGCGCTTCAGAACCGTTGGTCAGGGCAGGGCTTATACGACCTGATGTGGCCCTATAAGCGTCATGCGTTGCGTCGGTATGTATACATAGTCCTCATGCTATTGTTCAACACTCAATATTACCGTATTTATCGACCTCAGTTCGACAAACGGTTCCAGTGCTGCATCAACTGATGTGGGGGTGACACCCTTCCCATACCTTAAAAAATCAAATGAAATATAAACTATTTGAAGGAATACGTTTATTCGCTATCAGATTCGATTTTGTCAACAACAGAGTCTTCTGGAAGGGGCGCAAATACGTCCTGAACGCACCAGCGGCGTCACGAGGCCCAATTGGGAGTAACTTAACTTTGCGAAATACGTTCACAATAGTCTCTGGTTTGACACTCTTCCACGCTTTTCCGACCAAGTGGGAGAGCATTGCGCGCCGCTCACCGGTAGTTGACGGGAAAGGGTGGTCAATATGATACTTGACGTACAAGTCCCTGGTCAAATTAACTTGAGTTAGAAAAAATGTCAGTCAATAATAATTTGGGATAAACGTACTGAATCTTCGCCTTGAATGATCGCATGACGCTAACGTCCATCGGCTGGCCCAAACCAGTGATCCCCGCAGGGATATACTGGACTTGGGTGACACACCCATCCTCAAGGTGCTCGCGGATGCTCGCCATTTCGTGCACCTGCAAGCTGTCTAACAGCAGCATCCGGCATCCAGTTATGCCTGGCCTCTAGAGCTGGCAGAGTTTGTTTACAACCTGCTGAACCTACCCGCCTCCTGTTTTTTTAGAAACTTACGTGGACCCCCTCCAAACCTGCGTTTACCTATAGAAGTGGTCCACACGACAGGGAGGATTGATTCGTACCGGCCAGCAACACTGCTCGGCGGACTCGGCGGACTCGGCGGACGCGAAGTTTGCAGCAGTCCAGACGCCCTGATGGAGAGCTTGCCTTTTGGTATGGATGGATTTCTCGCTCTGCCACTTCATATCTCTCTACTGACATTCTTTTCGCGGGCAATGGTGTGAATTTTGCGCCTGTGTGTCTTAAAACACGACGCACATCTAAGTCGCGTACAGACCTTGTAGATGTTGTCTGAATGAAGTCACAAAAAAAGTATCGTGTTTCCTTTTGGTTTGCTGTTGTTGGGCGGCTACGGCGTTGACCTGACGGCTTAGGAAGCATAGTATTCAAGCTGGTAACCAAGCTGTTGACCACAGTGCTGACAGAACTGCAGCTGATGCTATTCTTCGCCCGCTTAATCGAATGAGGTTTTGAGGGGCCCCTAGGGGCCGCAAAGGTGGCCGCTTAGTCAGCCTGCCGCAAGTGGTGTACATGTTGATATCAGTGCCCGAAGCCTCAATGAACAAAGCTAGAGAAGAATCTGAAATCTATCCGTAGAGATGCTGCTCGATAGAGCGAGTGTCTCTAAGGGGCTTGATGAGCTTGATCGGAGCAATAGATAGCTGTATCACCATATCGGAAAGGTAGACGTCACGACGCCTGTGCTCTTCGTCGACCTATCGCAAACGTATTTTTCACTAGTGTTTAGACAATTAGGTTCGTCGTGTAAGACGTGGAGCTTAACTCGTGCTATGCTTGCGCATAAAACTTCAAAATAATACTAAATGAGATAAAACTAAATCAAGACAATGTATTACTTGTAAGGTTAACATTAAGCACACTACCAGAACATATCCGCTGGTGCCTGGTATCACTTGAAATTGTTGAGCTTCTTCATTCTTCTCGAATTCTCAGCAATAAAAACGAGATCGCGAACAATATCCGGTGCTAGCGAGCTTCGTTTTGCAGTAACCTATGTTGCCGCTTGTCGAAAAAGCTCTCTCTGAGGAAACACTTGTTGCTACGGCGCTCAGCCACTTTCTAGCCAGCTTGCTAATGTTGGGATATGTAGCTCTATTGACAGACCACCACGCGAGTGTGTCAAAATCCTCAGTCTTGTGTGGCACTACCAGCGCATTCGCTGCGTCCAGATATTTGTCAATCTCTTCGCTGCATTTTTTCCTCAGGGGTGATCTATCATCCGTTTGACTGTGGCCAAACATCCGATCCAAAACAGGATCCGGGCTGGTCATTGGCTCTTTAGGGGCTTGCTGGGACATCGTACTGACATCACCCAGCTCCATAACAGCGTTTAAAAACCGTTTACGTGTATGTTGAGCACGGTCAGGCGTTACATGGCTCATTGTCTTAGCAATTCGGGGATCTAAGTACGCGATCCACTCGAGATCAGTATATTTCAACTTGTCAAAGCGCTTCTTAAACACTCGTAGGATGGTGCCTTGACACTCCGTCATTAATAATCGAACCTCGTCGATGTACGATTCACCACCAGCACCATTTAGCTTACTGTCAAACAGATGTCGATTTTGTAAAGTAGCCTCGATGGCATCAAGGGCCGGAATAACGAGAGGAAGAGTAGGATACACTTGGGCTCCAAGATTTACGGATACCGTTGCAAACGGTCTCAACAGGACACAGAGACAATCTATTGCCAGCCATTCCATGTGTGTTGGTTTCGTTAATGTATTCCATACATCTCGAAACTCCTTACGGCCTTCATCAGAATGCAGGTGTTGAAAAAATGCATCTATCGCTCCCTGGAGCTTGATACTTCTCTGTAACATATCATAGCAACTGTTCCAACGGGTGGGGCAATCAACAATCATATTAACAATGACTGTGTTCTTGTCACCTTTTTTCTTTTGAATTTCGGCGAGGCGATTGCGTGCTTTCGATGATCGCCTGAAATACACGGATAAATTTCGAAACGTATGAACAATATCACGCATGGTATTCATTGCGTTTTTCTCCAAGCTCATCAGTACCTCATCGGCAAAAGTTAGTACTTCGTCGATTGCCGTGTCTCTAATCCTCTCCATATCAATTCGCTCGTTTTCACTAAGCTCATCATCACATTCATGCTCAGTAGAAATTGAGTCCTGCTCATTCTCGACAAATGGCACCCAAGCAGGTTGCTGCGTCTCTGACGATTTCTTCTGTTTCGCCAATGCCGCTGAAACAACCAAATGTAGCTCGTGGGCGAGACAGGGTGTGTTCTCGAACTCCAAACGCTCTGCTGCATTCACCATATTTGAGCCGGAATCGTGAACGAATCGTATGCAATTTTCTTTACGAAGCCCCCACGTATTCATCACCTCATGCAACTTAGCTTCTATGACTTCACCGGTATGAACCCCAGGAAGCTCTACCACCTCCAATGTCCAGTTGCGAAGCTCATATTTTTCGGTCACATAATGAATAGTAAAGGAGATGTAACTGTGTGCATTTCGGGCTGACCAAATATCACTAGTAAACGAGAAGAAGATGCAAGACGTCTCGATATCATGACAAACTTCGATTCTTAATTCGTTAGCAAAAGCCACGATATATCCACGCAATTGTCTCCGCTTCGGTATACTTAAACTTACATGTCCAAGGTCGACCGTAATATAAGAGATAAACTCCAGAAATCCAAATCCCTCGTCCTCAATCAAAACTAGTGGGCGAAAGTGGCCCGCAATCCATCGAGCCAGCAGCATGTTAACACGCTCCTGCTGCTCAGGTGTGACTCTGCAAATTTCGTTGGCAGCATTATCAAAGGATGGTGTGAGAGCACGTGTCGATGTAGTCTCTTTCATCTGCCGCTCCCGATTTTCATAATCGGCCATTTCAGCTTTATGAAACTTGTTCATATGATCAGACACCTTATGATTGGAAGTCACAAAATAGATCGAGAGCATACAGTTTTTACAAAACGCAAATGCTGCGTGCTTGTTTTCCACTTCCGCGTCGGACAGGTACCAATAATCAGGGTGGACAAAGAGATCGATGAACATCCACAATATCGGTTTATGCTGGCGTTGAGCCGAAAATAATCGAGGTGGCTTAGTGTCAAAACGTATACCAGCTTTGCAAGCATCGCGATAGGTATCTGCAAGCTTCGACTTTGGATCACGATGGGTGGGGTGAACGAATCGGAATCGAAATCAATATTGGTGCTGCGACTTGAATAAGTGACGATACGATTTCCGACGATATCATTAGTCACATGCGTACTTGCATCCGATCGTTTCTTCTTACGCGGGGGAGCCGGCACAGATCTTACTCGGATTGACGCTACTTGATGCCGATGTGCAAGCGACGTACTTGGACTAGGGTCGACACTTCGTTCTTGAGCGGAGGGGGCGTTTTTGAGGCACTACGTAGCTGATAGTTTTGACTGGGACGTCGACCTTGTACTGGAGTCTCAAAATCGCGTTGGGATAGTGCTCAACTTCTCAAATAAAAGCCTCGACTGGGGGTAGCTGAGTCATCGTGGGTTGTAATGCTTTGACCAAGGGCAACCAAATGTCGGCGTTCTGTTCTTCGGGTCGGGAGCCCTGTCCTTGCGTAACAGGGGCAGGAGATCGAAGCTCCTCCATCGCGATTCCCGAATAAGCCGGTGCTTCGATCCTTCACGATCCTTGTATACTTGACATTTGTATGGGAAGGTTATAGGAGGTTGACGGAGGTAAAAAACGTTTTTGGAGGTTTTTAACGGGCAGGTTAGTTAGCGGAGGCGAACTTAACTGGAGGCCCAGCTCTACTGGCCTCCATATCTACACCAAAAGCACCGCAAGACATTAGTTCATTTGCCGTTGCACAAAACCAAAATAGAGCGTACCTTTTCAATCCATTCCACCATAATTGAATGATCGTAAAATGCTTTTGGCTGCACCGTATGCACCACTGATGAGTCACCGAACGACGGGCTGATACTACTTCTGAGACGTGGCCGCCCCGTACTCCAGCAAAAACGACGAACGGTGCGAGCTTTTCGCCAGTTGCGGAAGCGCACAAAAAGACGAGGGACTACTGTTTGCACCAACAAATGTACCAACAGCACCAAAACTATACCTAAAGCACCACAGAAACACGACGTGTATACCACAACCACTCAGCACCACCAATTTCGAGCCAGTGCCATTCATACTCCGGGGTTTCGGCCAATTAGACCAGAGCATGTGCGTTAGCTTCTCACCAGTCACTTCACTTCACTGTGCAAACTGCAAGCCCCCTGCCAACCTCTCCAGCTGCACGCTCCACCAACGCCACGCTCTTCGCAATGAACCGTCGCCAACCTCGTCACCCCTGGCAGCTCATCGCTGCGTCAATGCCGTCGGCCGACGCATCAAGTCTTCTCGACGATATCAAGAGCTACCGGATCAAGAAGAGCGAGCTGTGGCGCTGCCGCGTTTGCATGGACCCTGCTCCTCATGCGATGCGTGTGCAACGCATGCTCTGCACATCCAAAGCGTGTAAGGATGTAGCTGTGGCTACGGCATGCCCCTGGCGAGCACGCGTCATGACGTGCCAGTTGCGGAGCCTTGTCACGATCGAGGAGGTCTACAACCACCTGACCCCAGCTCGTAAGCATTGCCGCCCTATGTTGACACCAGCCATGAAGGATGTCGTGAAAAAGTGGGCAGCGCAGGGTCTGAAGCCCAGGCGGATCTGGAATGCGATTCTGGAAAGCTTCAGTCTCACGGAGGCTACGGCGCCACCACTGTCAAGTGTGCAGCGCTTTGCACACCACCACGTTGCCGTCAAGCTTGGCGGGAGTGACGTTCTTGACGCTGTGCGTAAGATGGTCAGAGATTCTGCATTCACTGGTGAAGAAACAACTTCGTTTACCTTCACATCGCGAAGTGACGGCTACGACAACGCGGTGACGGGAAACTGAAGCGACCAGGACCCGTTTGTAGTCGGTATTAGCGCGAAGAAGCTACTTCGTCGGGCGGACCGTGATCCTGAATCATTTATCCTTCACATGGATGCAACGTACAAGCTCACCCAAGTGGGGTATCCCGTGATCGTTGTTGGCATGTCGGATAAAGCTCGCCGCTTTCACCTTTTGGCGATTTTTATCGTCTCGCAGCAGCAGCAGAAGCATCATGGTGAAGTGCTTCAGCTACTGCGGCGCTTGTTTAAAGCAGTGACGGGGACGTTTTTCCGCGTTCGCTACGTGATGGGTGATGCGGATGCAGCCCAGTGGAACGCTGTACAAGAAGAGCTCGCCAAAGACAATGACTTGGTCTTTCTGATGTGCTACTTTCATGTGGACAAGAAAATGTACGAGAAAATGCGCTCAAAGCTTCCTGGAATGGCTGCATCTGTCATGTCTGATCTACACGAACTACACTTCTCGTCTTCTGAAGCGGCATTCCACAAGAAACTTCATGAGGTGCAAGAACGTTGGGACAAGACACATGACCTGGTGACTTTCTCAGCGTACTTCACGAAGACGTGGCTCGATCACCGGTTCTGGAGATGGCAGTGCTTTCATTCACCCGGTGGTTATGCTACCACCAATAACCCGTGTAAACCCTTCAATGCTGCGATCAAACGAGACGTCACTCTGCGACGGAAGTTGAAGGTCGGCTCGTTGTTGCCTCGAATCTTGCTGTTGTGTAAGAGCGAAGCTTTGCTGTCAAGAGTGTTTGAAGTGAAGCCTACATCGGACGCACGACGTATTCGTAGAGTAAGAGCAATGACACGCGCAGGGCTGCTGTCACTGCATTCGATTTCGCGCAGCAGCGTCTCTTTCATCTGGTGTGCTCAAGACGTAGCCGGAGAAGATTCAGGTGATATTGTACGCGTCGTGAGTCATCCTTCGCCTCGCATCTACGACGATCTTCGCAAGAGAACAGTTGAAGATCTTCCAGTCTCGGCTCAGTTGAACAAGCTTACAGCTCGGATGGAGACTTTGGGGATGCCAGTGTCAGGGTGGGAAGTCGACATGAAGACGCTGACGTGTCCATGTCCGTTTTGGAGCAAGGTTGCGAGCTGCATTCACTCTCCGTTCGCGTTAGAAACTCGAGGAGCCGTCGACATGTTTGGAAGAGCAACCCTGGTTAATCGCAGCGTCGGCAGAGCGCGAGCCCGAGCCGGGCACGCGGGACGGCCAAGAAACAGCGGTCCTGCGTTGGCAATGGAGTAGAATAGGTCTGTAGATAAAGTCAATAACCCATTGACCACTCTTTCTATTGGATATTTGTCAAACGAGTCTGTACAATCTAAGGCTCATGCCGCTTTAGATCTTTCTGGATAGAAGTGCGTAGTATGTTCTGTCCATTTTGAACTGGCCTGCAAAATATGTAAACTAAGTACTACGAGGAATATCACCATACAATTTCTGTTCTGTACAAAACTTAGCAAAGAACCTGACACGACCCTTCCACCGATATATACTTCATTAAGCTTTATTGTAGAGTCTGGGCTGCAAGTATTGTATCATTTGGCAATGTTCTTTACAATATTTTACCTGCATCTCAGACTGCGCCAACTCTTACTTTTTCGAAATCCGTCTGTACAAAACATTCATAACAGGGTGATACACCAGACGAGTTCACGGCTGGTTCCATTGCAATCTTTCTAGAGCCTGGGCTGCTGTAAACCAGTCAAATCAAGAGGTTTTGTATTATTTCTTCGTTTAATGAAAGGATACGTACAAACGACACAAATTGATCTGACAGAGTTGCTGGGTTGGACGTGCGAATACGTAATATGCACTCAATTGGGCTGTAACATTAAAGCGCGAGCCTGGGCTGCACGGCAAAAACCTTCACTGCAACATCACTTCAACTTCAACAGTAAGCACTACGTACGAATGAGCATGTTAAGGAAAAGGAGTGATGTTAGCGCCAAAGGATGATATTACCATGAACATTAGATGCAGAGCTTTACTACAGAACTTAAGCCTGCTTTGCTATCTTACGCGCGCGCAGCTTCTCCATCTTCTACAACTTGGCGCGCCTCTTATTCCACTTCGCACGCGCCTTCTCGCTCGCTCCAGCGCGCTCCTACGGCAAATCAAGCGACACAATGAAGTTGGCCTTGATCTCGTCGTACTCGCCGCGATCCCACATGTCTCCATTCATGACGCAGTAGGCAGAGAGAACCGAACGCCACGCATCTTCCGAGCCTCGCCGGAATCCTGACGCAGCTTTGGTAGCGAACTTATATGAGTCGATCTTGTCCGCTGCTTGCACGATGACATCGCCGAGAATTCCACCCCATTTGTCTTCTTTCTTGGTTCCAGGAAGATAGCCAAGCAAAACCGAGGGATGCATCAGGTTGTTCAGGACCACAACATCACCAGGCCGCTGCACCAGTACTTCAGTCGTGGTAGCGTCCAGCATACGGTTGAAGGAGTCCTCCTTGTTGCACCACTTGAACTGTTCCGTGGGCTGTGGGGATAGAAGGCCCACACCTTGAAGCACTGCGTTTGCGCAAGGGGGGGTGTAGAAGACGACGCGGCCATGATCCATGTGTACTGGGGATTCGCGGTTCCACATCTGCAGCCAGTACTCGCTCTTGTACCTATACGCTTTGTCCTTCTTGAATATTAACTTGCTGTAGTTGCCCGTAGGCTCTTCAATCGCAAGTTGATCTGGCGGCGTTGTCACGCCACCTCCCACGCTTCGCGAACGCCGTCATGAATCAACTGCTGAATGCTGTCTGCGCCAAAGGCCTTTAACAGGTGCTCCGGGTCATCAGGGAGCTTCGCCTTGCCTCGATATCCAGCCACATCGTCACAAGCATCACTAAACAGGAAGGCAGGCGCATTGGAAGCGATGATTGTCTTCCAAGAAAACCCACCAAACTTGTATCGATCCTTGCTCTCCCCGATCATTGTGTACATGCGCAAGATCTCGTAGTACTTGTCGCCAAATTCGCCAGACAACACCAAAAGACGTAATTCATGCACAAATTCAACATCCATGTTACGTTAAAGTACTGACTTGTCGCCGGTTCCGTCCTTGGACGCTGATACCCAGCGCGCGGCCTTGGTTGCTCCTCCTACTTCCGCTGATCGTCGTCCTGCGGTCTCCAGCTCTTTTTTCGAAATGAAGAAGCACGCCAGCCACACCCTTGCACTTCGATAGCTATTGGCTAACAGCTATCCAATCATATGCGACCACGTGGAGGCCCGGCTGGGGAGCGTTTATGCTCTTGGTGCTCGTGCCGGTTGTGGGTTGCAGTCATCTATTTCTACATGTGTTTTTCGTATTTCCTCCAAAACGGCGCTGCATCTTCCGTCATTAATTGCAGTTCCCTGAACAACATCGACGTTCGTAGTCCCGCAGTAGTCGATAGTCAGGCGACCAGGGTTGTCCACACAGACTGCTGTCTGGTCCATGATGAATAATCCAGAATATTTACCCTCATAGGACTTGTGGAAGGACAGAACGCCGTCTTCTTCGACAGCAACATGGATCGAATCGGCAACGTCCTACCGGCAAATTTGAAATATGAGTACAACAAATATCAATTTGGTCACCGTGAACCTACTTGCATCTCCTTGCGGACTGTACGGCCCTAATGGGTAATCCTTCGGACGACAAGACGGTTGCGCTTCAGAAAACGCACCGTCCATGAGCGAAGGGCGGTGTACTGGCGCGCTGCTGCGAATTGACCGTCAAACTTAGCGATCATAAGTGTCAAGCACTTAGTTGTTAGGCACAACTTGCGATTTTTCCGAATTTCTTCTACGTATGATAGCAATCTGTGCATATATTCATCAATCAGGATTCAGATAGCACTTCCTAGAACAGTAAGAGTACTTACCTAGCTCCTAGCTCAGGAAAGCGAACGCGGCGGGCCTGGCGCTAGGGTCAGTATAAAACTTTCCCCCTATCTTTTTGTCAACTAGATGGGCGAGGCGCTTTTTCCATCTGTATACGGTGGAGCGATGTACCGACAAGCTGACTGCCAGGGGCTGTTTCAGCTGCTTGAGCTCCCTGCACATATAACCGTTAGCTGACGGATTATGCCATAGCCATTCGAGGACTAACTTACCATGAGCTTCGTCCTATTCCTGGTCATTGGTCTTCGCGGCATGAGAGCCGTTGAATGGTGTCATCAGCATCGTGACCAATAAAACCTTATGAGGGTTTTCTAACTCACTTAATTTCCACCAGTAATACTTGTCGCACTGGGATCGATAAATACGGTATTAGTGCTGTTATGGCTAGGCTAAGGGAGAAGATCGTAGCGGATAGACGAATAAAGACTATGATGCAGATGCCAACAACCGTTTCACCGCAAAAAGGGGGCAAATGTCTGTGAATGCACTGGCTCAGTATGAGAAGGGCGTAAGGGAGGGGAGCACTGAGAAGAAAAGGAAACCTCGCGTAAAGTCGGAATTATTCCGTCTCACCCACTGCTACGATGTTCTCAAAGAGAGCGTAAAGGTCATGCTGGACGTCCCTCAGCCCCGGAAACGCGGCAGCGTTTCATTAAGCTCACTCTCGGAAGGCCAAGGTACTGCAAATATTTGTTCACTGTATTAAATATTTCGAACAGATTTCAGCAATACATTGCAGATGCCTAACGTTGCGTGTGGTGATACAATATAGCGTCGTGTTTAGGTACTGCTCACACCGAAATCCAATCAGACATCGGTGAAAG
This sequence comes from Phytophthora fragariaefolia, assembly GCA_030267785.1. NCBI lineage: Eukaryota > Oomycota > Peronosporomycetes > Peronosporales > Peronosporaceae > Phytophthora > Phytophthora fragariaefolia. The sequence continues at coordinate 25,235 of BSXT01000337.1, read as the reverse complement.
TATCCTCGACGAGGCGTTCGCTGAAGACGATGTAATGTTATCCCCTGAACCTAAACGAAAATCATCACCGTCGTCCGGTAGGTCCATTCCGGTGGGGAAAAAGAGAGCCAAGCAGATGAACCTCGAGGACCAAGTGGATAGGGCGATGATGCATTCACAGCGTGAATTAGCAAAAGCTACGTCTGCTCAAGTTGACATCATGCAGCAACAACTTGTAGTGTCTCAAAAATAAATTCTATCCTGGAGGCCCAGCAACGATCTCTATCCGACCATGCCAAAATGGTTATAATGTGCACGTTTACGGAGGGATTATCCGAGTTTGGAAAAGAGTACATTTTACTTCAACAGAGGCAGCTACTAGAAAAACTAAAAGAGAAAGGTAATTAGTGCTATTACTATGGTAGCCCAGCAATATGTTCCATCAAATCTCTCTTAAGTCTGAAATGATCAGTTGAATCCATGACGCGCCGATATTTTACCGTGAGCGAATATGGAAATGCATCAGTTAGGTCCAAACGCTGAAATTGAAAGCTATGACGGGCATAACCGTATCCGGCGAAGTATGCGTATTTCGATCGAGGAGCGGCACGCCCTGTTCGTTGATCGTCATCGATGATCATGTTGTGTAGTATTACACAGCACTTCATGGTCTTTTTGATTGTATCTAAAGACCACGTTCTTGCCGACCTTGCCACAACAGCGAATCTTGCTTGTAGTACACCGAATGTCCGTTCTACATCCTTTCGGACAGATTCTTGAAGTGTGGCAGCTTTTGTCTGATAATCATTCATAGGAGAAGATATTGTCTTCACAAAATATCTCCAATCAGGGTAAATACCTTCAGCTAAATAATATAAAAAGTCGTAGGCGCGTCCATTTATCTCGTGCGCACAACAAGCCGCGCTTTCAACAATATACTTAGACATCAACGGTTGGACAATTTTTCCACGTCCACTTCATACAGTCAATTGATCCTATCATACCAGGAAATCCTCTTAGAGCATTTACATGTAAAATATGGGTCAAGTCCTCCTGAGTGGAAAGTCGCAGGTGCTCCGACGCAAAGATATAATGTTAGCTATGAACTTCGCTTGTGATTCAAGAACGGTACTCTCTATCGAAAAAAAGTCGTCCAGAGAGTCCGCGGAACACCCGTAAGCAAGCATTCGAATAGCTGCTGCCACTTAAATAACAGGATGCACACCCCATTTGCCAGTACAATCCTCCCCCCACGTAAAATAGATATCTGCCTGTCCTAAAGCACCAACCAAAGTAAGGAATAAGGTTTTGCTCAAGCGGAAACGACGTCGAAATTGTTCTTCTGTGTAGGTAGGTTTATCACACAAGTATTGCGTTTTGAAACGACCATAGGCCTGAACGTGATAGCGGTCACGATTCGCGCTACTTCCCGGACGCGAGCCCCATGTTTTCTTCGTCGCGACCTCCATCGACGTAGGAAGCGGGGGTGGTGAGAAAATGATATCTCATTAGCCCCTCGATATGCCATGAGGAGTGCTATATTCAGAATTGATAGAGCAAACGTGCAAATTGCACTTTGCACAACACCGCTGGGAATAACCACCTTAGTGCACAAAATCGTACCTTCTTTAACACGAAATGGTGTATAATACGCTAATCACTACTACTCTGTTTCAAAAAAGTTTGGACATTTCGATCGGGTTCGTGTTCCTCAAAAGTTGGAATTTTTTTTATTGGGCCATTATGCACGCTACCGGCCCGTTTCATTGGCCACTGACTAGAGATTTGTCCAATCCGTGGATATTGTTATTTTGGGCGCTTCAGACCACTAAAATCTGAACGCTCGGATGGGCCGTGGACGGCCGAAGGAACTCGCTCGGCACGAGCAAGAGAAGGTGGTGCGCTACCTCTGCGAGCGCTACAAGGACGGCAAGCTCGCGTGGGGCGCACAGAAGGCGGCGGCTCTGCACTTTCGCATCGACCGCAAGACTGTTGGTACAATATGGAAGCGGAGCGAGGACCTTTCAAGCAGGAAAAAGGGTAAGGTGGGTAGGAAGAAGCAATTTACGCTCGCTGACGTCCAACAGAAGGTGGAGACTGTGCCACTCCTAAAGCGCCAGTCTCTTGGCGCAACTGCGGCCGGTATTGGCCTCGCGACAACAACGCTGTGGCGTATTGTGAAAGCTGGTCCACTCCGTCGCATTAGGTCGCGGATCAAGCCGCTGCTTACACCAGCACACATGCAGAAGCGCCTGGACTGGGTGATGCGGTTCGTCGGACCAGGTGACTGATTTCATTAATTATATTTATGAGAATATTTACCTAGCAATTGTTTTTATTTATATTATGCCAGAAATGCCTCTACGCTTCTATGACTTCTACGACTACGTCCACATTGATGAAAATTGATTTTTTATTGATGTCGAACGTAAGCAGTTCTACATCACGCATAATGAGAAGGTACCCCAGCGAGTCTTTAGAAGCAAGCGCCACTTGCTCAAGGTCATGTTCCTCGACGCTGAAGCTCGGTCGCGCTACAGCTCCTCCAAAAATCAATGATGCAATGGGAAGATTGGTCTATGGCCATTTGTACAGACACGTGAGGCGAGCGCAAGTCGAACGTGCGAGCGAGGGGAACGCTATTGACCGGTCCTGTAAGTGTTACGCGCGACCAACTACGCCGCAAGCTTATTGATGACGTGATTCCATCAATTAAGCGTGTTTGGCAAGGTAACTCATTTTTAATTAATTGATGTTATCTTTCTGTGTATTATGTTGTTAACTTATGCGTTGGCTACGGTTAATATTACAGGTAGCAAGAAAATCTTCATTCAACAAGATAACGCCAGTCCGCACTGCTTTGTCGATGATCCAGTCGTCGCTCTGCAGCAACGGCTGGAACATCTCGCTCATCTCACAGCCAGCACAAAGCCCAGACTTCAACGTACTAGACTTGTCGCTGTTTTCAACGCTGCAAACGCTGCAACAAACAAGGCGGATGAACACAGTCTCCAGCATTGTCGAAGCCGTTGAAGGTGCCTACAAGGAACTACGTCGGAAAACTCTCGACAACGCGTTTTTAACGCTAATGTCGGTCATGGAAAAATGCCTAGAAGATGAAGGAGGGAACCAGTTACAGATTCCCCATATCAAGAAAGAGAAGCGATGCAAAGCTGGCGAAGATCTTCGGTCGTTGCCATGCAGCGAGGCAGCATATCGCAGTGGCTGGGTGGCTAGGTACCTAAAATAATAAATTGGGATGTGCAATTTCCCTGAATTGGGTACCACTAATACAATTTTACGACTGGTCGAAAATATTGTTAGTTTCAGCGAATGAAAAGGCGATAAATGAGCTTATTTGCTTTTCACTGTGCTTGTGATTGGCCCAGCTTGATGACAATTGGATTGGGCACCAAGAAAATTGAATCATTTTTGAAGCTTTACCTACTTTCAAATATTGGATCCGACATTTGGAAGAGCCAAACCGGTACTGCAAAGTTGGGCCCTCATATCGGGCGATCATTGACCGCCCTTAGTTGGCACGCTAAGGATGTTCATACGCAGAGATGGGGTGTAGTGGATGTCCTTACAAAGTGCTGTTATATGTCGGCTAAAATTCATGGCAGGGTACGTCAAAAGAACTAACGGATCCGCCCAAATAAAAACCCTTATCTGAATTATGTCCTCTGGGGTCCTACCGGTCTGCACTATTAATTAGTGCCCCCTCCCGAATACAGAGACGCAGCTCATCATCCATTCAACACGACGCAAGCAGGGATGCAACGCCTGCGCCATTCAAAAACATGAGTGAAAAGAGGCAGACCGTGAGCATTGGACGCAAGCAGGAGGCGATCCAATGGATCGAGACAGAGGCCGAAGGAGTACCGACGCGCGCTGTCGCTCACTTTCGGTCGTCGGGTTGGAGCATTGATAGGGGTGCTGTGTGGCAAAGGTGGAGACTGCGTGAGAAGATTAGAGCTGCCGCCCCCATCAAGCTCGCGTTGCAGGCGGAAGCCGCAAGCCGTTGTCGGAGTTCCTGGAGGGGCTGCTTTATGAAGCGTTTGTGACGAAGCGCACTAAGAAGGAGAAGGTGACTCGGGGCTGGCTAGCCAACATGGCGCTCACGATTTACGCGGGCGAAGCAGCGCGGCGTGACGCTGCACCGTTTACAGCATCTGATCACTGGGTTAAGAATTTTATGCGACGCTATGAGATTTCGCTGCGGGGTCGGACGAATCTGAACGTCCTCGACGATGACGTCCTCGTGGACCGAGCAGTCCTCTACATGTCTTTTTTTACAAGATCTGCGACCAACCATTGACCTCGAGCAGACCATTCTTATGGACGAGACTGCTTTTTTTAAGACGCGCGGCAAACAACCCTTGACTTCACTGGGGCGGGGCATGTTGTAGTTCGATCAACTGGGTTCTCCTCAATGCGGATCACGGTCGTACTTGCCGTTAGTGCGACGGGAAGAAAGCTCCCCCCGCTTTTGGTATGGAAGGGAAAATCGTCACCCAGTTTTGATAAAAAGACCTGGGCCGATGTACGTTGCTCAACAACCCGGTGCGTGGGTGGATAGCGAGCTGCTCAAGAAGTGGGTTGATCTTGCTTTTCCTTCAGTGATGCATAATGAAGGGAAGTGTCTGGTGTGGGATCATATGCGGGCTCATATTTCAAAGGTTGTGAAGGGGAAGTGCTCTGCCTGAAATATTGCTTTGTGTGCAGTGCCAGGCGGTCTGACGCCTTACTTGCAGGCAGGCGACATCGGCATCTACAAAGGTTTTAAAGACTTGCTTTACATAGAGATTAATGGCTGGAAGGAATCTGACAAAGTGGAATACACTCGGTTCGGCAATCCCCGTATGCCGTGTGTCGATACTGTGTGCGGGTGGGTAGTTCGTGCATGGAGAGAGACCGAAGAAGCAACAGTCATGGATAGTATGGAGGCTGCGGGCTTCGCAAACGAACCAACAGATTGGATCATTGCAAAGCAAGATGTCTACGGTTCAAAACTCCGCGAAAGGTGGGCAGACGAATCGATGGAGGACGACGATACAGATATGCTGAATCTGTCAGTTTCAGATGATGCCCTTGACGACATCAATCTGGTAGACGAGTAACCTTGCGGTAATAGAAACCTTTCCCGAGTAAAGTCCTTGTGGTCGTGGTCAGCTGGCACTATTAAATAGTGTCCGGACTCTAATAGGGCGCGTCCGTTAAATGTCCAAACTTTTTTGAAACAGAGTGGTACGCCCTATCACTTTTTGTATTTGCACTACCGTTGGAGATGCTCTTATATTGGTTTGCCCATCGTGGACACAACTCGCGCGATGTGCTACAACCTTGAATGTCCTGCTATGGTGACGCCCCCGATGTTGTATGATTTCAAGGCTCAACACACGGCGACATGACGCAAGTCTTTCGGCCCTTCAGCCCCATCTCATCACGAACGGGTTCGACCTTGCTTTCTCGTCTCCGTAGAAATACAAGTGTCATGCATTGTATTGGCGTCAGATACGGCTGCTGTTCTTGTCGCGCTTTTCGAGTCAGAGGTTTGTGTAAGTTTTGACCGATCTTCGAATAGGCTACTTGAAGTATTTTGCTAACGATTCCGGGGCCGCTATTCTAAATTACGCTCATGGGTTTTCCGAGCCCTACTAAGTCCCGGTAATCTATCAATTACGTGAAGTATTGCGCAAAGAAACGCCTACAAAACATATGAGAGAGCGATGAGTTTTGAGAGGGCCCCAGCCGTGGTTTCGACTGTCGCACCGTGGAATCGATCATTTGTTGGATACCTTATTAAAGTTGAGAAAACCGAACGTTTCCCCGCTTGTGATTGGCTGGGCGTCGTGACATTCCGCGCATCGCTTGACCATGGCGCCGTCGGGAGGCGCGGCGGGCGAGCGGCTGCACTCGACCGTGCGACTGGCGCAGTTCTCGCTGCAGTTCGAGGACGCGGCGCTGGAGCGCGCGTACCAGGCGGGGCTGCACCCGCGCAAGAAGGCGCTGTGGCTGCGCTCGCTGCTGCCAGCCGCCGGCTCTCAGATTTTATTCGCGCTTGCGGACGGCCTCGACTTCCCGGTGGAGAACCTGCTGGTGTCGGTGCCCACGCGCGTGCTGCTGGTGGTGGGAGGGGGCTCTCATAGTTGATATACAGTATACCACGTTTCTTATCCGCGTTATATGGATGGCTCTGTAAATTGATACGAGCAGGTGCTGCAGGTCGCCATGTTCGTGCTCGTGCGCTGGGACCTGGTGCGCGCCGAGGAGCGCACGATGCTGCTGGTGTCCGTGGCTAGCGGCATCCCCACGCTGCTGCTCTACGCGCTGCAGCGCCCCCACCTGAGCCAATGGGTAGTCTGCCAAAATTATTTGGAGGAGTTTTGGGGGGCGATTTCAAATTTAATGCTTGCTATCTATTGTTTTTTTTATGTAGGACGCGCTGTTTGTGACGTTCGGGCTGTCGTTCTACACCATCCCCAAGGTCACGCCGCTGGGCTATGTGTCGTCGTTCTACGGCAGTTGGGCGACCGCGGCGGTGTACGCGGTGCTCACGTTCGTGGTTCGACCGTCGCCGAGGAGGGCGGAGGGCGTGCTGGGCTTTTTTTTCCTGGTGCCCATGGTCTGGGTGTTCAACACGATCGCGTACTACTCCGAGTACAATTCCAGGGAGCGGTTTGCTCTTCGACGGAGGCTGAGGAGGGAAAGTATCACGCTGGCGGTGGCCTGCACGTCTTCGGGAGGGGAGGCATTGCTGCAGGGTGGAGAGGACGACGGGTGGCTGTTGCTGCAGACTTTGTCACTACGGGGCTTGATGGCGGCGAACACGAACAGCACGGCGTCTTTTGTTGTTGCTGTGATACTGTGGGGGGCGTTCACGTTGGGTGGATGGACGTCACTGCCGGACACGCTGAAGTTCGTTGATGAAGCCACTGGCTGGGCTTGGTTCAGCCATTGCGCAGGCGTGACTGTATTCCTCTTGGTGATGACAAGACGGCTGCGGTGGTTGCTGGTTGTACCAGTGGTGGGTGCTTTCTTGCTGTGGGTGATGTCGCTGGCGATGCCGGCGTCGTGGATTATTTTCTCGGCACACAGTGTGGGATACGGCCTTTTACTGGCCTCGGTGGTTATTGCTATGGGTGTGTTCAGCTGGTTTGTGTGTGCGTGGAGAGAACTCGTGTCTTTCCTCACACGATCTTGCTTCCTGTACCCTCAGCTACAGGCTGGTATGGAGAGGGAGTATCCCCTTCTCGTCCGGATTGTATCCGAGTACACGGCAGGTTTTGATCCAGAAATTTTATCAGCACGTATTCCAACTGCCACTGCAATCGAATCGATGGGAACTCATGTGACGGAGGTAGCAGTATCCTCGGCCCAAAAAGAGGTACCGCTTAAAAAGTCTTCTACCATGTTTTCTGATCGTGAAAAGATGGGAAAAGGATGCTTGGACGTGCCACACAAAGTCGAGAATGCGAAAACTCATTTGTCTGTTGCAAATACAAGACCGGTGGTCACTAAAAAAGTAGTGTCAAGAGTAGCAAAAGCATCAGATGAAACGGTCGACGCCTCTGATCGGAAAATGGTGTCGGTCCTACCTTCATTTAAGCCGGGGAAATGCTTTTTCTGCTCCAAAAATGACGCCGAACACTTTGTACCCGCCTGTGGTATGTGGGGCAAATGGACTCACTGGCGAATGAATCAACAGCACAACATGAATAACGTATCAATTGCCGCAGTATCGAATGGAACAGCCTTGGCAAAAAGTGCAGTTACGGCTTCGATGTGTACATCCTACTACGATCTTCAAAACGACAAGTCGCAGCTTGAAGCTTGTGTTCAAGCCGAAGAGAAAAAGAACGGTGACCTAACCAAAAGGCTTGCAGCGAGCGAAGAACGCGAACAGAAGTTGTCCCTAGAGACGGTGAACCTCAAGGCAGAGTTACATGCCATGGAGGATAAGCATGCGATGGAGTTAAGGCGGTGCGAAATGCATCTCCAAGAGAAAATCGAAGCTGTGCAAAAGGAGGCTAACAGAGTGGCTCATGAACGCAAGCTGGAAACTAGAAAAGTTGAGCTCACACAGTCAGCTGCTTTGCGCAAACGACTCGAGGCTAGTGAACGGGTGGCTGAGGAAGCAACTATTCGAGCTCGGAACACTGAGGAAGAAATTGCGGCTGTACGGGCAAGTTTGCAACAAAGTAAAAAGGAATTTACTGAATTGAAATCCGAAGCAGACGAATTGAAGAGACAGCTTTCAAGCCTGGAGCTTCGGTACCAACAACAAATCCAGTCTCAGAGTAGATCATCGCCTCGTTTTGTTCCGCTGGATTTCTCCTTCTCGTCAACAGCAAGCGGCGGATCGTCCGATGAAGTATCTCCCGTGGCATCACTTCAAACCCTTCAGCCGGGTGGTCGCTTGCCGTATGCACAATCGCTGGAGATTGAAGGTTTGCGCGAGTCTAGCAGGCACTCTCAGAACGAGGTGGACTACTCGAAGCGTTGGCGACTTTTGCAGGCTTCAGATTTTAGCAAGCGTCACACACCATAATCAAAAACACTACTAAGTAAATGGTTTTCTCGTAGCAAATGGATCCGCTGTCGCTACATAAACACTTTAATGAAGTTTTTCGAATTTACGACAGGGCACTTGGCCCAGCACTTTGTCTACCAGCTCTTCCTTTTTTACTTTTAATCAGTAGCCTGCTTCGATGCGTTTATTTCTTCGAACACAATGGGGGAATACATAACACTTAATGAGATACTTCATTTTCAGCAGAGTCAGCCTCAGTGTTTGATCTCAAAAGAAGCCAAGAGGAGGAGGCTCTACACTACCGTTACTATCGAGCTCACGATAGTATTGTTTCAGGAGATCCGAATAGCAACAGAGCGAATGTGCTGCGTACACCTGAAGGTGATGTGGGTATCTGACTGAGCTAGCGAGTCTGCGCAAGTCGTCTAGCATAGCCAATTCGTCACCAGGAAGATAACGCAAGTAGTATGGTGGCTCTCGACGCAGTTCGGCGTCTAGTAACTCCACCTCATGGCAAGGTTTGCCACCGGGGAGTCCCTCGTTTACACTTGTGGTCGCTGCCGCGTTCGAGTCCTCTGTTGTGTGACGATTTAAGGTGCGGAAGGCTAGTGCACGATTACGCGCTGCAAGTTGCTCGTTTTGAAACTTGTGGTTTCCTTCTCGAGCATAGCGGCGCTCTTGTGATACGATTACCGCCAGACAGGCGTCAAATGCTCTCCATAGCGCCTGCTCCGTCCGAAGAACGTTGATGTCGGCAGCTGTCATAGCGGGATTACAGGGATGCTGCACAGTATCATGGGATCGATGACTATGGTGCCTGTACTCGTCTTCATCGTCGTCGATGTCATCATCATGAGCTCGGCTAAGCTCAAGGGATGAAATAGCGCATCGCCCAATGAGCAGGTGATCCATGGGTGAGTCTAGAACAAATCGGTTTGCACGTACGACACGGTATACAAGGAGGTGGTGGTATTTCGAGCGGACGTCTGCATTCCAGTGAAGAAAGAACATCATATGCCGCTGCACGAGTGCTTTGAGGATACTCTGTCTTAGATCGCCTTCGAAGTAGTCCATTCGGTGGTACAAGAACAATAATGTGCTAGCCAGAATCTCGCAATTCTCACTTGAAAGCATGAAACGCATACCAATCGCAAACGTCTGACCTCTGAATCCAGGTGGCAAGCGATAAACCATCATTCCGCTGCCACGATGCCTATCTGCACCTCCGATTTCCGTGAGCATTGCAGTAGCGCTGAACCACTCTTCAAAGCGCGTCAAACACACTTCAACGCTACGGGCGTGGAGGACGTTAGTGCATTCGTACATTGCTAGCACACAACTTTCCAGCAATTGATTATTGCGCAGAAGTTGAACAACATTGTCTAACACCGTGCGGATCGCGCGAATTGACTCCAGCTCAAATGGCAACGACTCCTCCTCTTGGCTTCCTGGCTCAATTTCGATAGAGGACGAAGGAAGCGGGCCCGACGTATCTCTCACGTACAGCCACTTGGCCCAGCACGCCTCCTTCAGCAGTAACAGTGACACTCGAATTAACAGCGTATAGCCTGGCAAGCAAGTCCATACAACATCACTCTCTAGAGCAGTGTTTGCTGCATGAAGGCAAACAAAACCCATGAACTTGGAAAAAAATTCGCCGTCATGACTTAACCTTTGCAGCCAGCAGTTGCGAGTCGCGTCAGCCATTCGGAAGATGTCGGAGTCTGGGTACGGGCCCAGGTATGGTGAATAGCGTGTCCATTTGAAAAGAGTCGGGTTTTGGCGTACGAACTCCTCTTCATCACTGCGTAGTGCCGACGTCGACAACCCTACTGCTGTTCCAGCAAAGTGTCTGTTATTGTGTCGGCTCATCACTTTTGCAGTGCTCGTTCCGTTCCCATTTCCCTCCTCGCCCAAGATATACCCGCCGTATTCCGTCCATCTAACCAGGGAACCAGCGAAAGTATTTCCATTCCAGGGCCGTGACGTTGACGGTCGTCGTCCTGAATATTTCGGCGTGGGCTCTGAATTATCTGTATTTTCATCAGACAGGTCCTCCACTCGTGACTCGTGAGCATTCAGATTGATCCACTCCTTTTCGCGGTACGCACCAAAAATCTGTTCAAGCATCACACTCTGCAATACTGGTACGCGGAAGTAACAAACAGCAAACACCCGCGCGTAGAACCTTGTTTCCACTAGTGAAATATAAGATCGCTGCTTTAGTCGAGCTGCTTCGAGGTTCTCGACAGCGTACTTAAACGTGGCAATCAGGAGGCATCGATACAAATACAAATCACGCTCGCCGTCTGCGCTGTCATCACCATTGCCGTGGATTTTGTTGGCGTGAACGGCGACATTTTCAAAATTGTCGAAGTCGTTGTTACCGCGTCCGTCTTCATTGAAATCCATTCTGTTCGCTGATGCTGTAGGAGAATTTGCGAGCCATCCCATGCCAGCCCCACTCGTGCTACCAGGTTCCTTCGGGGTCTTTGTTCGCGCAGCCACAGGTGTATCCGCCTCGAAACCATTGGTCGGCAAGTGAAACTCCACACGCTCCATGATGATTCCGATGAGCTGGAAGTACATATTTCGCGTCTCCGCTGGCAACGTTGCCTTTTCATCGTTTAGTCGAGCAATTAGGAATTTCCAGCACAGCAGCAGCCCACGTCGACATTGTCGAAACAGCTTGCGCCGTTGGTTCCAGCTTGGTGATGCTGTACATGTGAATCAAAACAACCGATAATCAGTAAACAGACATTTCACGCGATCTTCAGATTGCATACCATTACCACCGGGAAATGTTTCTTTTCCAGCATAGAACTGCCGAACTTGTTCTTGGTTCTCTCGCCCAGCCATTTGCTGCAACAGAGCAAGAAGGTCCGCAAAATTACCGGAAACTTTGTTGGCGGCCCGCTTTGTTGGTGGACTGCCAGTAGCTGGACTAGAGCAAGTGGTGCACTCCGCAACCAGCTTGGGGATCCTGGGTAAAAGAGCGCACCAATCGATGACGCCTCCTTTCACATAGTCCTCAATCGCTACTAGTGTATGACTCGGCGTTCCTGCTCCCGTGAGTGATCCAGAAGTCTCTAGACGTGCCTCCAACTCAGCGGTGCTGAGATTGCGAGAAGTGGATGCATGGAAGGCTACGGAGGAGGAGGAACCGTAGGGACCGCTAACAAATTGGTTCTCGGAGGGAAGCGATATGTTGGATGCCTTTGTAGACCCCGATGGAGTATTCGAGTGCTTCCCACCCAACGCCTTGAAGAACCGCTTGAACTTGTTCACCATGATAGTTCCGAGAGCTCTACTCGCTACGCGTTAAGTTGGCAACTGGAGATCATAGACCTCTTTGTCCGAGAGATCCATCACATGGAGCAGTTTCAACCGTTTCTGTCTTTCTTGTGAGCCAGGGATGCGTAGCTTGTAACCTGCACGTATCGTCAGCAACTAAGGTTTCCACGGAAGTTTTCTACCCTTTCAGAAGTGCTATAAAGACCAGCACTGGAGACTATCCTCACACCAACGGTATATCACCGCCAAGGTCGCCGGTCCTAGTCGGTTGTGGGAAGCAAGGGTTCTGGATAGTATCTGACAGCGTTGAACAATTGCAGCGCATAGGAACACGATAGCAAAACTACTTTCGACGAATGGCATGACGTCGTATCAGGCATGGAAAAAAAGCAGTAGGTTCCAGACAGAGAAGCAGTACCCTCATAGCGACACTTCCTTGTTACTGTAAGAACTGTTCAGTAAATACTCGAGCGTAAAAGTGCGACGACACAAGTCTTTAATCCATGCTTGCTCCATATTCGCCTGAGACTAACTCTAGAGTATGTCCTTTTGCATATCGTGGTCCAAATGATTTTCATGGTGGTTGGACCCTGCACAGTTATTTACTTTACGCGTGGAAGCCCATCAATCCCGCAGTATGTGCACCCTTCCCTCTTTCACAAGTACCGGTAATTAAAACGAATCGGCTTCATTCTTCTCGGCAATCACGATGCACCTGCTATTGAACTTCTGCTCTCGTCAGCCACTAAACCTCGGCCGTGAGGTCGTAACCAAGACGGCATCATCCCATCAAGGCAGAGTGCAGAGTTATCGCGGCCAAGTGTTCGCTTCCTACCCCGATATCGCTGAATCTAGGTACCCCAGCCAAACTGAGAACGTGGATCCAGGTTGCAACAACGGAAACACCGGCGATGAGGAAAGAGTACTGACCCCACAATTTCTGCGTAGTAGCACGCAAAGACAACAATGGGTATGATCCAAGCCGGCAGCCACGGAAAGTATCGTGATGAAGTCTTCATGCTTTCGCGGGACGAGATTGAAATTCTTTTCAGGGCCGCCGACTCGAATCCTACCCACTGTTGCCTTCGCATACAACTTCGTGGTCTCACAAATCGTCTAATTAACGCAGAGGTCACGGCTTTTCTTTAATGTCGGTGTGTGTGAGTTGATATCGTCATCTAGATCGCGCGCTTTAACGTGCTGTGCAGTAATCACCTCACAGTGACATTAAGAAGCTACGGTAGCTACGAACTTAAGTTTCGGTAGCAAATAGTATCGATGAAGAGAACCAAGCCAACTCCGAAGAAAAACACTTCAACAAGTGGAGGAAGTAAGAGTGGGTCTGTTTTTTGTCTTATGGGGGCACGTGCCACATTTACGGCAGGCCTTCATAAACGTCAAAGAACATATCCGTTTGGATACGTTAAAATTATGGATGGTGGAGGTCGTATAAACTTGGACGCTGCGTATACAATACATTGAATAATACACGTACTTAAAGTACCAGGTAGGTAGTAACATTGGAATGGGATAGGAAAAGGATTTATACGTATGCGGTGCTAGGTCAGAACGCTCATGCTAATTAGCATCCAACAAACAAACAAGGTGCAAACACAAGATCATGCATTTGGGGATCGAAGCTCTGAGCTTAATTTGCATTCAAGACAGCTAAATAAGTCGAAAGCTGATTCTTGTTCATGGAAATCAGTATGACCAACTTAAAACTGCATCGTGATCATCTCAATTTCACTCTTGATTTTGCGCTGTATCAGCATTCGCAGCTACCTAGCGGCTATACGTACATGTACATGCGGTTACACACATTTAACGCTGAAAACATCATAGTATATTCATTCGATCGTCTCCTTTCTTCAGCGTACTTAAGTATCTAGATTTATAATACTTGAGACGCATTTCCGAGCCAAATCTCTGTGTTGCATCTTCAATCGTCCGCGCACTCTTTTCTATCTCTGTGGTCGAATATCGTATCACCATACGCAATCACAGTTTCAAAAACATAAAACGTTTGGTTGGCGCAGGAAATTTGCACTCGTTCTTCGTTTCGATATGTTCCCTGATGTTTTTTTTCCTGGTACAGTAGTTGGACGGGATGGAATATAGCGGAGTCCACTCTTCTTCTCTGCCGACTACGAATAACAGGCAATAAGTGACAAACTTTATCGGAAAATACATGGTGACTATCGGTGAAAGAAGCGAATCGATAGAATCAAAATGGAGCAAAGTATAGATTCCTGCGCACATACCGCGTACGTGATTACTTCGAAGTAAACTACATCAACACTCGTGTGTACCATCCAGTCGTTTACTTGTCGTTTGTGCCGCAGTCACGGGTACTTAACTGCAGCAGTTTGTACAACCTGTTGACGATCGAGATCAAAAACTGCGTAATGGATCGGGTTTACATGTAAGAGTATGCGGCAACCAAAATATGAAGACTCGTGCTAACGCGGCATAGTATTTACAAAAGTCTCCACCGCAATCAGCTGCGATCGAAGATTGCTGGCACAAATAAATTCCGGGCTAAATCCTTGATTGTACTTGTGCTGTGTGGCAGCATGTTGCTAATGCTGAGTACTGGTGATTCATCCGTATGGACGAACTACTTCGTCAAGTACAATACTACAACAGTGATCCGACCATCGATCCAACCTTGTTTTTCTCGGCCACGTGTGAGGCTCCCGACTGAGAATGCGATATGCACAATGCACCCCCTGCTCCAAGTCTGCCACGATAGCCGGCGTGTGGAGTGTAGAAACAAGGGTGCTACATTATAGCCTACACCAATGTGCCAGTAGTATTATAGTATTACCATACGTGTCTTGTGGTGTGTACTAGTACTTATCACTCAAATTGAGTGACAACTATCACTGCGATGTACTACGTAGTAGGCACTCATAACCATTTTACAAAAGTGGTACATCGTAGCTATTCGTATATTAGCAAGTGATGGCATTTATACCACCATGCTAGCTGTGATGTCGTTGGAGCTACTCTCTAGTTGTGGATTGTGCGTTGCCGGTGTCAGAACAGTGCCACTTGACTCAGCCACATGCAATTGGCGTGAATTAACTCGCACATACGTCAGGTTCGCACTCGTGCGAGCGTCAACCATTTTACTAACCATTATCGGATCAATACCAGCTGCGGAAATCACGCATTTTGCGCTAAAAGTACAGACAGGCATCACAAAGATCCTACAGGCTATAGCCTGCAGAGAAGGCCACTTGGCGCCATCCACAAACCAAAACTCCAAAGGTGATTTCTTGCGTTCTTTCAGTGTTCGAAAAGCTAGTGTATCAGCTTTGTTGGCCTTTTGGTTGAACGCAAACTTCTTGAAGTCCATGTACTGCTCATATAGTGCTTCTTTGTCTGTATCAGAAAGTGGGGAGCCATCTGCATGAAAAGACGCCATCAATTTTTGTTCAGCTTCCGCTTTCGTATCCACAGTTAAGTTTTCTCCGAGTAGTACGGGGTCTAACAGGTAAGACAAGAAATGTGCTGTACCCAAAACTCTTTCCTGTTGCTGTCGAACCAGAATATGTAAGCTTGTTTTTTCTTCAGGTTGTAGCAGCGGGTTCGCAGCTAATTCCTGAACAAGTTGTGAAAATGAAGCGTACACTTCGGACAGCAGCATCGGGGACGATTTGGCATCACCACTCAACGACAATAGAAGTGCATGAATAGGCCGGATGATTCCCAGGTATTTACGTAGCTTATCCGTAAACTGCGAGCTCCGTACAACCTTGGTGAGTTGGGTTTGCAAGTGCGCGATATCATCTGAGTGGTGTGTACGGGTTAACCCATCAGAAGGGGTCTCTTCCGGCGAAGCGCATAAAAGCTGATCTAGCACTTTGTCGGCGTCAAGAAATGGTTCCGCTTGAAGAATGGCGACAAAGCCGTCCTCCACAGTCAGACGTCGTCTCACGGTCACGTGCATCAACCTGTTGTCTGTGCTGTCGGACTTGCCAAGGTACGAGACCTCCTCGCGGCGAGGCAGCAGGAATACCAAGTCCTGGCATTGCAGCGCACACTGTTGGAGGTCCTGCGAGAACGGCAGCGCCACGCTGTGTTTCCTGTCACTTTCCGAGACGGCAGCACTCGGCACGAAAATCTGGCGAGCGAGCGTTAGCAGCGCGTTTCGCATGCACCCATGGAAGTACATCCCTGGAAACTGTTTCTCCAGCCTCTCGCGCGTCTGCCTGCTGTGCGGCCTCGAGCACGGCAGGACGCACCCCGCCACGGGGCTCGCCAGCTTTTTGACCACGCGGGCCAGATCGCGAGCCGCCCAGTCCGCGCTCGCGTCTGCATCTGCGCCGCTGGGACGCTCCACCGCGTCCAAAAGCAGCGGCACTTGGCCCGAGCTGGCCGCAGCGGCCATGTAGTTCACCACGTCGGCCCCGTTCAAGGCTCCGGTCGTGTCCACCGTCAAACTCACGGGCACCACCGCAGCCTTGAGGAACCCGAGCACGCGCGCTTCCACGCTCTTGCAGCACTTGTCCAGCAGCTGCGTCAGCATTTTCTCGACACTGGGCGGCTCCACGGCCACCCCGAGGCTCCGCAGAGTCCGCGCCACGAACGACACGTGCGCAGGCTCCGGCGCCACGAGCTGCGCCACGTCCAGCGTCGTGAGCAGGAACATGGCTACATTCTCCTCCAGCTCCTGCAACGTGGCTACATTCTCCTGCAACTTGGCTACATGTTCCGTCTGGGGCGGCGGCGGCAAGGGCTGCAGCGGCTTGGGCGCCGCCGGGGCCGCGACCGCGACCGCGAGCACGTCACCTCGACTAAGTGCGAGACTCTGCTGCCGCTTCCGTAGCTCGGCCGCGTACCACTCGGGCACGTCGGCGGGCGGCAGAGCGTCCAGGAAGCGCAGGAACTGCGCGCAGCGCATGAGGTGGGCGCGCGCCTGACCCCATTTCTTGTGGTAGCTCACGCGCTTCTGGCAGTGGCGGCACGCAGCCGCCGTCTGCTTCTGTGGCTCCGACTCCGTCGTGAAGAAGGTCCACGAGCGGGACGGTGGACGCCCGCGCGGCCGCTTGGGCGCCTCCATGCTCCCGGTTGGCTCAGAATCGACTTGTGTGGAGCACACCACTCTAATATGATTGGGCACAGCATACTAAAATGTCCAGAAGCGGTAGCAGTAGTACTTCCTGTCTAGGAAGTACTATTTTTTTAGTTTTAGTACTGCTGTTACATGTATTAATAATTAATATATGTACTGAACTGAACTGTACCGGTGCTGACGTTTGTTACTGCAGCACGATATTGCTTGAAGCAATGCACTGCTGGGGTATCGCTGGGATGATGGGCTGGGTCGTTGCGGGCACGATGCAGTTGATTCAGCTCCAGATCTTGACGGATCGCACGACACGAGTGGCGGAGAATTCGAGGATGAGCGACAGCACGCGCTGATCGAAGTGCTGGGAAGCGGATGACGCATTGGTGGCGCTGCCGGTTTCCGGGCGACAGACGCTGAGGAACGCCAGCTTGCTCGAGAGAGGCAGCGGTCGCGGTGGAAGCACTTGGCCGTGGAACTGACGCAAACGCCGCTTCAAGATCGCGCTCCACATGGTCCGAGATATCATCACTTCGATCTTTTCGAGAGTTGTGTTGTTCCCCAAAGCCAGCCATAGCTCGCTGAGCGTTGGGTGCTGCAGAGGCTCCGCGTACTCTTCAGCTAGCAGCGAAAGCTCTCTTAGATGTTTTGCCAGTCGGGTCGTCGGATCTCCCAGTCGCTTCATAAACAGTCTGCCCTCGCCATCGCCAATGCCGTAGAAATCTTGAAATTCCAGCGAATGGATGACCGGGGCTTCTTCACCACTCATATTTTCGTAAGTGGAGGAGAACATATCTAAATCGATGTAGCTTTCACACAGGGACAACTTCGTCATCTTCGGGCATGAGTGCAGTAGGGTCGGCACCATTGCGTTCACGTCCACCTCACGGTGGAATGATAACGACAGTTTTTCAAGAGACCATCCTATCTGCTTGATCAGCCCCGGTACTCCTTCAGCATCTGACCTGAATGATAGAGATAGTGACGTCAGGGGCTTGCCGATCGATTTCGCTGGTATATTAGAACCTTCACTTGGTACAGTGACAATGCTACCTCGGGAGACACAACACTTCCCATACGTTGGGATGATGACATTCAACCACTCGCTTTCAACGCCATCATCAGTGATGCTGTCCGCATTGTCCTTCACTATTTCCACTAGAGAATCGCACAGTAAGGCCACAGGATCACCAGTGACCAAAACTCTATCTTGTTCGTCTATCTCGGTGAAGTGCACTAATGTACCTTCGCGCAGCAGCCACCGCTTCTGACAAATATCCCATTGCTTGGCTATCTTTTCTTCGTCTTCCTTTTCTTGGAGAGCTGTGGTGATCTCGGCCAGATCATCCAACGTTAATGCCGCATCTGGAAGAGATAGTCCGCGCACTGACGAGAAGAAACCTCGATTGCTCGAGCGCGCGTGGAACAACGTTTGTGCTACTAGTTTCCAGTATTTTCCCCGCAGGTCATCTTTGATCGTCCCACAGGCACCCGGCAAAGTCAGTTTCGATATGGGTGCTCGTGAAGTGGCTAAAGCTGAACAAAGCGCCTCAAATTTCCAGAAGGCTGAATCGGCACAATCAATAGTAAGATTAGTATACGACGGTATAAGCTTTTGGTTCGGTGTGAGCGGCTGGATCAGCATTCCACTAAGCAACATGGCAGTGATTTCACGGTCAGTGATTCCGACGGCATCATTTTTAGCTTGATCTGACAGATACAAGTGAAGTTCACGTACAGGAACGCCACTGCCCAATACTTCCAATAAGCGCTCGACAAACAGGCGAGTTCTTTTGTCCTGGTGGCTCAGTGTCATTGACAACTGCGTCAAAAGGTACACGAAATTACTTGCACATTCCCTGGCTTCCTTCGCCGACGTGGTGGTATTCAACTTTTGGCTGCGATGCTCCAAAGCCTTTATAAATGTACTAAGCTCCATCAGGTTACTCGCAAGTTCGTCTGCCGATTTTGCCCAGATACTGAATTCAAGAGATATAGGGATCTCAAGTGGTCCCTTGATTTGTGGTCGCTGCGTGCGCCCAGCTAGTACCATATCCAAAAGGGTTGCCTTTGCATTCTTGTATTCTGCGCTTGGTTGGTACTGCGGTGAATCGGCCAAAAACAGTTTTTCCCACATCGCAAATGGGGATTCACGAGCTTCTGGTCCAACGCGGACACCGCGCAATGAGATAAAATCGAAATGAGGTTCAATGAAGGTCTCCCGCTCACGCCGCCGTTCACCCTTCAGCACATCGGGAGGTAGTACTAACACGTCATCATGTTCTTCTAGGTCGTCGTCTTCGTCGCCATCTTGGTCACCCTCGCTTGCAACTGCATCATAGTCTTCACCATTTGCTTCCCTGTCGTTTTCAAAATGCCCACGACCAGCAGCATTCTCTCTATCACCACGACCATTGGGATCAGCCTCCTCTTCACGACGCCCATCTCCGGCATTACCACCACTGACTGCAGAAGCACTACCCTGACCGCCCGCTTCTCCAGTTGCCTCCTCGTCTTCCTGGTCACCACCCAGATCATTGGCAGAAGCCTCCTCTTCACTGTGTTCCTCGTCGGCATCTTCACCCTCCTCTTCTTCGTCGCTCTCTCCTCTATCCAAAAAGAAAACGACACCGGTGTCTTCTCCTGGCAGCATTGGCTTGAACTCCTCCTCTTCCTCCTCACTCTCGTCGTCGTCGAGTCTCAGCCCGCACTGCTCCGTCATGAGCATGTCGAAGGCGCGTCGGTCCACCGCCGCCACCAGAGACAGCAGCTCCACGGCTTCCCTCGTCCTCCACACAGCCCGTTCGATCTCCCTCTCCTCCTCTTCCGGGTCGGCCTTCTCCTCCTCCTCCTCCTCCTCCTCCTCCCAGTGGAACCGAATCGGTTTTTCGCGCTTGCTGCGCGGCCCCAGCACGCGAATGCGCTCACCCGAGATCGACACCAATTGGCCCTTGAGTTCCTCGCACCACGGGGCCAGAAAATCCCATTTCGCGGGCGAATCCGCTCCCAGCACGAGCGCGTCGGGGGCTGCGAGCCGCTGCCGCTTCCGCTCCGGTTCCCTGGTGTCCGCCATGAATGGTTATCAATTCGTTGTGCGTCGGGATTGGCTATTAGCGGACATAAAGTACCAATTGTAGGCACTAATGAGAATTGTATTACCAGTGTATGGTGCTATGGATTGGAGCTTTCGGGAAACAGGAAGGTGTGGATGGCCTGGGGAACCCAGATCAGCGCTGAGCAGCAGTGCTGCGTGTTGAGGCAGGCGAGCTGGGTCGTGGGCGCCGTGACTTGTTCGACGAACTTGGCGAGTTTTGCGGCAGGCGCCCTTTTCGCCGTAAAACATGAAGAGGAAACTGCTGGGGTCCACGCCGCTTATCACGGCGCCCAGAACCCCTCGGCAGAACGTGCAGTACTGATGGTAGTGGGCGGCAAACATGAGGCTGTACAGGCTGTCGCGGAGGTCGATGAACTCGTCCAACTCGCGCTCAATTCTAACGGTTGGGCGGTCGAGGCTTGAGGATACTTCGCAGCGGGTGATCGATGCAGTTGAAGTAGTCGAGCTGGTGTTGGTGGTACTGCGGCAGTGGAGCGTACTGGTGAACACATCAACAACATACCGTCCTTGGGTCGCACCCGAGACGCGGATCGCATTGATGCTCTTGAGATCGAGGAGCGCGTTCCGTCGAGCTGATACACAGGCTGGTTCTGCTGTCTGGAAAATCACACTTCGTGCTGTCGACAACTTCGGCAGCATGACTCCGTTGGCAGTTCAGAAATGGGTTCTCCTGAAGATCCCAAGCACCAAGAAACAACAACCAAGCAGACTTAAAATTAAACTTTTAAGTTCAATTAAAAGTTTAATTTTATAGTTGAGAGAAGAACTTGTTGTACTTACGCAGAAGGAAAATGACGGGTGCGGATTTTTTTCAAGCAAATGAAGGATTTTTTTCAAGTAACCGTGTTTTGTGGCGTTTTTTCAAACAAAAAGATGGTTCGCAAGCAAGTCTGCGAACTTAGTAGATTTCTGGGGGGTTTCCAAGTATCAGATAGCAGGTCGTTTCTCTCGGAAAGGAAAACTTTATATAGATGCTACAAAACCCAAAATAATTTGACAGCATCTTCACTAATGAATGTTATTAAAGTGCATTATCAAAGAAGCTCCCAAACGAACACGGCGTCGCTGAAAGCATGTCTGACACATCCGAATTCGAGTTGGCTTCGTCGCCCGATTCGTCCTCCGAAGAGGAAGCGACCACTCCGCCCGGTTCAAGAATCTGGAACATTGATTTTAAGCACATGGAGCCCATTTCAGTTGACATCGAAGCATTAGCTAGAATGATTAACTACACCGATGCTACGGGTGGAACAGTGATGCAGTAAATTACAGCTAAGGATGAAGGGCCTGGTTACAATAGGGCACTGACTTTGCATTTGATACATTAACAGATTACTATAATCAAACTTGCTTGACTTTCATCTTGCTTCGAAAACCACCACCTCGCTCGGGGTTAGTTTGCTTGGCTTACTTTCTTTGCTTGAAAAGGCGCTACCCTAGGCACTTGCTTGGAAGTCATCCGGCATTTGCTTGAAAAAAATCTTTTTCCGAAAATGACGAGCATGAAAAGCAAAAAAGATGTGATGCCGCGTTCAAGGCAAAGGAAGTCGAGTTAAAACAGCTACAGAAGTTATTGGTGCTGCACGGGCACGTATTGCCAAGCAGAACGGCTAATCGAGCCGATGGAGTGATATCAAGCCTTGTTTGAACAGCTTTTGGCCATCAGATGTTTCGAGGGCCAAATGGCGTAAATACAGCTTACAGATAACATCACTGAAGTTCGCGCAATTGAGCAGCATCGGGTTGAAGAATCGATGTCGGTGGTTATGATTCACAGGAAGTGATAAGAATACATGTATATTGATCTTTCACTCGGAATACGCATTCACGAATTCGTTTACCAAAAGAGCACAGCAATCTTGTGCAAGTCCTCTGCTGACGATATTCCCCAAAGACTTCTCCACATCAGTCAAACGACCCTTTAGGATGTTTTGCAATTTATTCACGAAGTGCATTGATCGTTGTCAGGTGGATGGATGCCAGCAGGAAATCCATCTTTCAAAACAACTGCGGAACCAGAATCTCCAGCGAAGGTTGGGAAAAAATACATGAAATGCCTTTTGAACGTACTGACGGGCTAACACAACGCCTTGGTAAATCCAAGCTTGTTCTTAAACCCTTCTTGATATTCGTAAATTCCGAGTCGATATGACGCTAGCCCAAGGTCATCGCGTACTTCCAGATCATCCGGTCTTCCCTTCCATGGAGGAACGAGCGGTTTAGGCTGAGATGACTTGAGAATTGAGAAATCCAAATCAGGATCCCGAGCAACAACTTGAATGTTTGCGATCTCTTCCCTCCTCCATCCGGATAGAAACCAAGCTTCCCACAATCTCATCCGTCAAGTTGTGGTCGCACGTCACTGCAAGTGTAGGGCTAAAAAAGAAACCCATTCCGATGCCTGTGTTCGCTTTGACTTGGTCGACGATCTGAAAGACGGCCGTTTTCGAACTTCTCGTGTGATGAAATAGTGGGGCTGGCTATCTATGCGTTGCGGTGCTTACACAATGAGCATGTTGTTCTCAGAACTCGGCCACTGAGGACGACCTAGGCAGCTTCTGCTTTTTTTGCACCGTATGCCATTCTATTGGCAAATACTGCGAGGTCGGGGCGATAACATTCGTAGCGAGAGCACGAGAAACTTTGGCGAAAACGGCGTATCGCAACACATCGACATTTTCAACCTCCACGGATACAGCTGACGTATTGCCATCCCCACCCACTAGCTCGAACCACTTCCGCTTCATCGTCCTTCTCTCTGACAGAGTGAATTCGAGAGTGAGCAAAATTGGAAGAAATTCGCAGTTCGAAAAACTATCGTTTGGAGTTGTTTTTCGGATGTCATCAAGTAGCATTGGTACAACATTCTCCTTCTCCGAGGATGTCATCGAGTAACATAGGTGCAACACTATGTATCCACTTTTCTTCTGGGCAAGGCGAATCACACAGGTATTTATTTTCAGGCATATATAGTGGGTGAATGTCAATCGAGCGCGACAGATATACTATTGGTCCTAGCCTCTAACATTGCAAGAAGAATAACAAATCTAATTCATTCGCAAATCAAATTTCGATTAACTATAGCCTCTTTTTCTATATAGTCGACAGGGTATAGCCTTATCCATACGTAAGCGTAATACCGCCCACGCACACACCTCCTTCGAACTGCGTTTACCCCCAGGTTCACAAACCCGGGTCCCCAATAACTTCAGTTGAGCTTTTATGACCAGGGTTCGATACCAAAGCGCGATAAGTCGTGTTTTTGACGATGTCCCCAAGTAAATAAATCGCAGAAGTACATGAGTACTGAAGTCATATGAGGCCGCAAGCGTCCTCTAAAACATCACGTGAAGTTATGAGTCTGAAGTCAATCCTGTTTCATACCCGCAAATTTAAGCATGTAAACTTGCTTGAATTTGCCACCAGGAAACTGGCAACATAAGTATCTGTAGGCCAAGTGGTCAAGTAGACCCGAACGGCATGTTGTCAGTCTCATTCTTCCGCTCTATGCGCGAAAAATGCGGGATTATATACACTCGTGCGCTTCATCTAGAAGGCGTTCGTGAGGGTTTTGATCACGACGAATATCACTATGCCTTGCGGGCCATATTGATAATTTATTAGCAATGGGAAACATTTTTCATAACTTATGACCAAAACCTCTTTATCATTATTTTCGCCATTCAACAAGCCATCAACAAAAATCACGAGCGCTATGTTCCAACCATTCTCTCAGCCAGCTACCACCCCTCATACGTTCTCACAGCCACCCATAGACCGCTCGCGAGCTCACTCTCAGTTTTGAGCAATTCGCACCACCGCCATCACCTCCCCAAGCCCAGCTGCCATGCCTCTCGCATCCCACCCCCGTCACGCCGCGTTCACTCCGGCCCAAGTTCTGGGTTCTACTTCCGTTCGTGCCGGGATGACCGAGGCGAGGTCATCCTCGAGTACTATCGATGTCGGTGCGGCACGGTACGGAAGCAGACACGGCGCAACGGCTACAGCAACCTCATGCAGCACGTGCGCCGTGAGCATCCTGACTACCAGGTTGTGATGCTGACAGCATCAATGGCCGAGACGGGTTCCATGCTGAACTACGTCCGCCGGTCGGCTCTGAACGTGTTTGGATGGCTCGACTGGATCCTCAATAACAATCTGCCCATCACGTTTTGCGAGAACCGAGCAGCTAGACGGTAAGGGCCTTCGAAGCATGCCATGCTCGTATAAAGACTAACTATAATTTGTGATCTCTATTCTGGTTCCGCTACACTAATCTGGACCCAATTTGTGTTAATACACTAGTCCATGCTATGGACAGCCTTACTATGGTTGTGGAGCGCTCGATCGCGGCCGAGATCCCGGACCACTTCGGCCTCATTTTCGATGAGTGGACCCACGCCTCCGAGCACTTCATCGTTGTCTTCGCGTGCTACGAGGTTGAAGGTGTCTGGAAGACCCGCTGCTTTGCATGGCCCCCCTGCTGAACGCGCTCGAGGAAGACCTCACGGCTCGTGGTCACATGGAGTTCCTAGCGAACATGCTGCACCGCGATTTCGGTAAGCGTGTCTTTTTGTGATCGCAGATAACTGCTCCGCGAATCTCTTGCCAGCTACGCTTATGGGCGTCCCACTTGTGGGATGCGCCAGCCACAGACTTAACCTAGCCATCCAAGCTGACATGAAGCAGTTCCGCGCCGACTTGGACTTAGTGCACTCTCTCATGCTCAAGCTGCGTACGCTCACTCAGTCGGCTAAGCTACGTTTTTTTTAGCGATGTCTACCTGCTTTTTGTAACCAATTTACTAATGCTGTGCTGTTTCTATAATTATATTTTGTTGTATATTTGGAAGACTGAAAACGAGTCTGAGACCAGTGATTCGCCAAGACACAAGGTGGTCGTCGACGTTTGAAATGGTCAAGCGATACTTCGACCTTCTCGAGCACCTAGACACGCGCGACGATGACCTCGTCGACTTCCTGCCTCCTCCAGCAACAAACCGACGCCTGGGGGCTCTTTTGAAGGACCTGAAGAAGATCGAGTCTGTTTCCAAGGCGCTACAACGCTCCGACGTCACACTGCTGGATGTGCGTGTCTGGTTCGACGGGCTTCTGGCAATCAAGCCACACTACGAGAAATTCATCGGTGCGTTTGGAATGATTTAATTGATATTTGTGTGAAGCTAATTTGAGTATGCATTGTTGGTGCAGGACCCCGGGCTAATATCGTTCATA
>BSXT01000336.1:0-96762 GCA_030267785.1 Phytophthora fragariaefolia | reverse complement strand
CTGCTCGAGGAGAATGACTTTGGTGCTGACGCCCACATCACATTCATTACGGAGACGCTCGCCGTTTTTGAAAGCGACCTGACTGTCTTCGATTCATTGTTGGTGACAATTGCACCACCAACCAGGCCATAGCCACGCGGGTAGGCCTGCCTCTGGTTGGTTGTGCCAGCCACCGACTGAATTTGGGAATTCAGCAGCACCTAGCGGAGCATGAGGCTTTTCCCTCGCAAGTCAACGAGCTGATGTGTCAGCTCCGAACCAAAACAATGCAGGGACGTTGCGCAAGTATACGGATCTGCGGCCTGTAAAGAGAAACGTCACCCGTTGGAGTTCGACGTTGAAGATGGTG
The DNA here is from genome assembly GCA_030267785.1 of Phytophthora fragariaefolia. Lineage (NCBI taxonomy): Eukaryota > Oomycota > Peronosporomycetes > Peronosporales > Peronosporaceae > Phytophthora > Phytophthora fragariaefolia. Next base: position 96,413 of record BSXT01000336.1, on the reverse strand, counting down.
AAGAGGTTTTTGCAGATCAAGGATGCTGCCAAACATGTGGAGGCGGTAGAGGAGATCGTGCCTCGATCTCGGGATTGCAGGAGGCTCTTGAAGCTGCAAGATGATCTGCAGGCATTAGACAGCATTTGCCTGAAGTTGCAGTCCAATGAAACGACGCTTGCGGACGTCCGGACTTTGTTTGATGGGGTTGTGAAGCGATACCCAGGAACGTCGAACTATCTAACGAATGATGCAACTATTGTCCATTCGCCGACATTTGAAACCGCTATCGTGAAGGTAAGGCTAATTTAATCATTTTTGTCATTTTGTATACTGACGTTCTCCATACCACGGTAGGTAAGACGCGGCGAGGGTGCTCTGACGCGGACTGAGGCTGCAGCAATCGCCCCATTTCGCGTTGGCGAAGGCGGCACCAACGAGCTTGAGCCGAGCACCTCCACCAACTGTGCTGCATCGTTGCTGCACGCTGGTAGCAAGCGGACGCATGCCGCTGCTAATGCAGCTACATACGAGCCGCTGCTGTCTTACATTCCTCCGACGAGCAACGACTGCGAGCGGCTTTTCTCCAAGGCGAAGGCTGTGTTGACGCCGCAGCGAAGTTCCATGCTCCCAATTAACTTTGAGATGATCATGTTTTTAAAGGAAACAGTTACTACTGGAGTCGTCGCACCGTTGCCGAGATGCAGCAAAGCTCGGTTGACATGGAAGTGATCTCGATGAACTAGAGGCTGCAGTGGTAAGGCACAATAATACATTGATATTGCCCAATATATTATTATTGGTAAAGCTTCTAACCAATTCATTATTATGGTCTGCGCTGAGATTCCCTACAATAGCAATACGTATTTTCCGGGGCCTGCCTATATCTACTGCAGCGCAGGAACGGTTTTTCAGCATGAGCGGCTACGTAGTGAACGAACTGCGGGCCAGTCTCGATGAAGGCCGAGGAGAGATGCCGTGCCCTATGGAGACTAATTGGTCGGAGTATCGGTCACAGCTTAGTGCCTCGCAGCAGTTAGGATAGATGAGCGTAGCTCAAGTGATTAACTTGCGTTGGTATCTGGTACAATATCTAAAAATCGGGTAAGATTCAGGTATCACCATGATACCGGTATCGTATTCGTATCTGGGGGTCCCTACGAGGTATGTACACTGATACAGCCAAAAAATTTCGGTTTGACCAAGACATACGAGCACCTCTTTTGGGCATGCTCGGTAGCACAGGCCACCTGGGCGCACTTGATCAGTCACTGGGATGGCAAGGTGGTGCCGCCGGAGAAATTGGAGCGGTGCCAAAGCGCGTGTGCGTCCAGGAGGAAGCCCCCGCTATCCAGGTACATCATCAACACGATGGATCAACGTTACCCTGATGAACCCGGGCGGTTCTCCAACGAATGGGCCCAGTGTTGGTACATCCTGTCAACGATTGCAATCGTCGATCTGTGGTCACGCCGAGTCAGCAGGATATTCCGAGGAGTCGACCAACCGAGGCAGGCAGGAGCGGAGGCGTATTGGGTCTCAGCGGTGAGGCAACTCGAAGCGATCACAACCAGGGACCACCGCAAGGCCGAAACTGCATCACGCGGAGCTCAATTACACGCATGCCTGGAAATTCTCAAAAACCGAGAGAGTCCACGGATCCCCAAGAGGAAGGCGTGTCTGAAGATCGGAGTTCATTAGAGCCCGTCTTAATAACTAGGCGTCGGACATACAGTACCAGAAATCTTGCACTACTACTTACTAAGTAAATAGACGTTCTGATTCTCTCTCCGATGCAGCCAAAATGACCCCGGATATGAAGCCCTGGCCAGAAATTGCACTTTTGAAAGGGACGATTTTCTGACGCTGCCCCATTTGCAGTGCTCTATTTGTGTGCTCCACACCATCTTTCCGCCGTCCAGTGATTTCGTCCTTCATTCGTGTAGCCATCATGAGCGTGTTGTTCGGCAAGCGGCGGCGCCAGGTGCGCGAGCCCTCGCCCGCCGTCTCGCGGTCCTCCGCGTCCGATGACGAGTCCGCGTCGCCCTCCCCAAGCGCCAAGGTGCAGGTGGCCAGCGCGGACGCCGGCGCCAACTTGCTCATCTCGTTCCTGAACCTGGGCGTGGACCCGTGGCTCGTGAAGCGCTGCGAGCTGCTGGGCATCCGCCACCCCACGCCCGTGCAGGCGCACTGCATCCCGCCCATCCTGGCCGGCCGCGACGTGGTGGGCTGCGCGCAGACCGGCAGCGGCAAGACGGCGGCCTTCGCGCTGCCCATTCTGCACGCGCTGAGCAAGGACCCGTTCGGGCCATTCGCGCTGGTGCTCACGCCCACGCGCGAGTTGGCCTTCCAGATCGCGGACCAGTTCAACGCCTTCGGGAGCTCCATGGCCGTGCGCTGCGCCGTGGTCGTGGGCGGCGTGGACATGCTCAAGCAGGCGCTCGCGCTGCAGCAGCGCCCGCACATCATCGTGGCCACGCCCGGCCGCTTCCGCGACCACCTGCTGCGCGCCGACCCGCCCAACGTGGCGCTGCTCCAGTTCGTGGTGCTGGACGAGGCCGACCGCCTGCTCGACGTGTCCTTCGCCAAGGACCTGAGCTTCATCTTCGACAAGCTGCCGCCCAAGCGTCAGACGCTGCTTTTCTCGGCCACCATGACCGCCAACCTCGACCGACTCGAGCAGACGGCGCTGTCCGACGACGCCTTCCGCTTCGACGCCACGCCCAGCGTCAAGACCGTGGCCACGCTCAAGCAGTTTTATTTATTCATCCCGGCGCAGGTCAAGATGACGTACCTCATGTACCTCATGAAGATGCTGGACCCGACGGACGACGAGGACGAGGAGCAGCAGCAGAGCTACAAGCCCAAGGTTCGCAAGGGCAAGAAGGACCAGGACCTTGACCAGCTGCTGGAAGCCGCCACCTCGGCCAACAAGCGCCAGCTGCGCTCCATGATGATCTTCGTGTCCACGTGCAAGATGTGCGAGCTCGTGGGCGAGATCGGCAACGAGCTTGGCACCAAGTGCGTGACGCTGCACTCCATGATGTCGCAGAACCGACGGCTGGCGGCGCTCGGCAAGTTCAAGAGCGGCCTTAGCCACATCCTGATCAGCACGGACGTTGCAAGTCGTGGACTCGACATCCCAGAGGTGGACGTCGTGCTCAACTTCGACCTGCCGCGCGACGCCGACGACTACATCCACCGCGTGGGTCGTACCGCCCGTGCCGGCCGCAACGGCCAGGCCATCTCTCTTGTCACGCAGCACGACATCGAGCTGCTGCAAAACATCGAGGCCAAGGTGGGCAAGAAGATGGACGACTACGAGGCCGAGGCACCCGAGAAGAAGGTGCTCAAGCTGCTGAACGACGTGACCACTGCCACGCGTGTAGCCAAGATGAAGCTCACCGAGCGCGGCTTCGACGACAAGTTGCAGGCGCGCAAGGCCAAGCGCCAAGAGCAGCAGCACCGCGGCGCCAACAAGAAGAAGAGCAAGAAGCTCAAGCCGTCAACCGCTGACCAGCAATAGAGTACGAATAGACGTTTACACATTTTCCTCTCGGAATGTCCGTATGAATCAACACCTGACACAACAATCGAGACCACTCCTTGGAGGCGCAACTCAAGCATGTGAAAATCAATTTATTGTGGTGTTTTTTTATTCTGCAAATATAATTATGGGCCACGATCCCAAACCTACATCTGGTACAGCAAACTCCCTTCAGATCTGTACGAGCTCTAAATCTAGCGCCACCCATTCTCGAATTTGCAGCCATGACCGCAGACGTCAACGCCGCCGCGGCCGCGTGCCCGCACCCGCCCCGCAAGGCGCCGCCCGCCGGCTGCCCCGTGGACCTCAGCAAGGCCGGCGACGGCGGACTGAGCGCCGAGATGATGCGCGTGGCCACGCACGCGTCGGGCGTGACGGTGCAGGGCTCGACCGGCGGGCCGGCCAAGCTGTCGCGCGCGCGCGTGGTGTCGTCCATCCCCAAGGGCGAACTCACGCCCGCGCACCAGACGGGCGCGGAGGACAAGTGGGAGTACCCGAGCGAGGAAATGTACTTCAAGGCCATGAAGCGCAAGGGCTGGGCCCCGCAGGCGCAGCAGATGAAGACCATCGTGGCCATCCACAACACGGTGAACGAGCAGAGCTGGCAGGAGGTGCTGCGCTGGGAGAGCTTCCACGCGGCCGCTCAGCCCGTCAAGCTCAAGCAGTTCCTGGGGAAACCCACGGAGTTCAGCCCCAAGGCCAGGCTCCTGCACGCGCTCGGCTGGTCCGTGCTGCCCTTCGACCGCCACGACTGGATCGTGGACCGCGACGGCAAGGACGTGCGCTACGTCATCGACTTCTACAGCGGCCAGCCCGAGCCCGGACGACCGCTGTCCGTGTACCTGGACGTGCGCCCGGCGCTCGACTCGCTCGAGAGCGTCGTGGACCGCGTGCGGTGGCAGCTCCACGAGAAGGTCCTGCCGCTGCTGCCCTTCGGCGGCGCCTTCTTCGGCCGCGCCGGGGACCGCACGCAGACGCCCGTCGAGGCCAAGGACGAGCAGAGCGCGACCCACTCCAAGGTCACCCCCAAGACCAGTTAGATCCTGCTCTGTCCTCGACCGGCGAAGAGCGCTACGTAGCAGTATATCGACAGCAAAGAATCCAAGACTCGCGCTGTGTGGAGGTGCTGTTGCGTGCTGCCTTTCCTGCTGTGCTGCTGTGTTGGACACGCATGTAGGTGGCTTCGGGACGGACTGGCCAGGAACAGACGCAGAGCGATCCAAGCAGCGACGACGCCTCACTTGGAGATTGACCAGCGATGTCGACGGACGTGAATGTGAAGGTGGCGGTGCGGTGCCGGCCCATGAGCTCGCGCGAGACGCAGATGGGCGCGCGCGCGGTCGTTCAGGTGGTGGACGGAACCACGGTGGTCATTTACCCCAGCGCGGATGCAGAGGCCCCTGCTTCCGCCTCGGCTGCTGCAGCGGATACTGCAGATGCAGCCTCGGAGAAGAAGCGGTACACGTTTGATTTCGCCTACTACACGGAGAGCACCCAGGCACAAGTGTACGGAGACATCGCCAAACCTTTGGTAGACCAAGCTTTGCAGGGCTACAACGGCACCATTTTCGCTTATGGCCAGACGGGCTCCGGCAAGACTCATACAATGATGGGAAGCGGAGACGACCACGGCATCGTGCCACTAATGAATGCAGATATATTTGACCGGATCAATGCCAGTGATGCAGAGAATGCCAAGCTAGACGATGAAGGAGCCATCAAGTATCTTGTGACGGTGTCGTTCCTGGAAATCTACAACGAAGTTATCAAGGACTTGCTCAATCCTTCTGACAAGGTGCTAAAGATTCGGGAGCACCCGGACATGGGCATTTACGTCGAGCAATTGGCGGAGCTAGTCGTGCGTGATCCAGCAGACGTGACTCGGCTCCTAGAGCAGGGTAATAAAGTGCGGCAGGTGGCAGCGACGCAGATGAACGAGCGCAGTTCTCGATCACATAGCTGCTTCACGATCAAAATCTCTTCGAAAAGATCGCAAGTGCTGGCTGGTGTGCGGAAGGAGACGTGCATGAACGCCAAGATCAATCTGGTGGACCTTGCTGGCTCTGAGCGCGCGTCCAAGACAGGTGCAACAGGGGATCGACTCAAGGAAGGTGCTGCGATCAACAAGAGTCTGAGCGCACTTGGCAATGTGATCAACATGCTAGCTTCTTCCGATAAGGCGCGGAAAGCGGGAGGCAAAGCAGCACATATTCCTTATCGCGACTCAAAGCTCACAAGGTTGCTACAGGAATCGCTCGGTGGAAACTCTCTTACTGTGATGATCGCAGCCATATCGCCAGCAGACTACAACTACGAGGAAAGCCTAAGCACTCTGGTATATGCAAACCGTGCCAAGTCAATCAAGAATGCGACCAAAAAGAATGAAGACATTAATGAGAAGATCATTCGGGAATTACGAGAGGAGATCGAAAAGCTCCGTCAAATGGTGGCTCGCCCAGCGTCAGCATCAAGTGGTAATCCCGAAATGATGGGCCAAATGGAGGAGACCATCGCAAATCTCGAGCGTGCCAAGCAACAGTCGTGGGAAGAAAAGCAGCGACTTACTGAATTGTATGAACAAGAACGACAGAACTCGCTAGCAAACGAAAAGAAGATTCTTGGTTTTATGCAGACGGTGAAGCAGGAGAAGATGGATATCATGAAGAAGATTAAAGGTTTACAACATAAGAAGCTGCAGCTATCGAAGGAAATGCGAGTGCGAAAGCAGAGCTATGCGCAGAACAAAAGCAAACTACAGCTCGGTGTTCAGGCCTTCCAGCAGATGAAAAAGGAGACTCCCAGTGAAAAACAGCAACTTATGGAAGAGATTGAGGTGCGCAAGTCATTGCTAATCACTGATCGTGATGAGCTAGCAAAGCTCAAACAGGAAATGAAGCTGTGCGAAGAGCAATTAGTCGAGGAAGAGGCCGAAGTGGCAGCAAAAAGCGCATTGCTTGAAGAAGATGACAAGTTACGTAAGGCTATCCAGGATGACGAGCGTGAAAAGATGAAGCAAGAACGTGCAGTGTACTTGCAGACAGCGCTCGACGAGGAGCGCCAGCGTTTTCAACAGGAAGCCGAAAATGATAAGCAGCGACTGAAGTTAGCACTTGAGGCAACTGCTGACAAAGAAAAGGAACTCGCAGAGGAAGTCGAGAAGCAAAGAGGAAGGGCCCTCGAACTTCAGCAGCAGATGCATCAAATGCAGCTAGAACACGCTGAGTGGAAGCACGAAACTAAATTGAAGTTGTCACAGATGGTGGAGGCTCTCAAGAATGACTTCTTGCAGGAACAGCGAGAAATGCAAGAGAAATACGACTACGCTGTTCATCTTTTACGGAACGCTCGCGATGACATCGTGGAGCTTGGAAAACGCAACGAAGAACTTGAAAAGCGCCTTCATGAATTGATTGTCTGGGACAAAACTTGGTGATCTCGATTGTTTATGTCGTGGTCGACGACAGTGTCGATGCTTGTTCAGATCGGTCTAACGCCGATGGGTAAGGCTGTTTTGGCGACTCGAATGTGGACGCTGTTCGTCCTCTTCAAGGTCGATCCAGTCTTCACGGCGGCTCAGTGAGACAGTAGTTGTAACGCTGTTGCGACGAGTTTCGGCATCAATATCACCGACACGATCGAGAGATACAACTCGCGAGAAAGAACGACGTAGTTCTTCGGTATCGCCATCGCCAGCGGTTGCACGGACGCGCCGATACAGTCGAACAAATTCACGAATACTTGTCACCAGGTCTCGAAGCTGTCTCACACGCATGTCCAATCGTCCTTGAAGCATTTGCAGTTGCACGCGCGACCGATTCAATTCAAGTCGTAACTGCGAGTTCTCGCGTTGGGTCTCCTGAAGACGTCCTAGGAGATAGAAAGCGATTTCGATTGCTTCGGAATCTTCATCGAGTCGCGTGGCGCGGCGGAACATTGTTGTCGTGTCCTTTTGATCACCCAGATTGAACAAGTGTAAACACGACAAATTGAAGAATAAGCTGACTGCTTTTTGGTAATGTCGTATTTTCCTAGGGAGGCCAGTTCTTGTTTGTGTAGGGAAATAATATGCTAGAGAAAGCACACAACTGGCTGATTTGAGACTGAATCACAAACTACGTCTGCGGTTATAATACCTGGTAGGACGGTACAAATGGTGTAGCGATGGCGATGTCTATCTTGGCTGGCTTCTTTGCTTTGATTCTGTGCACTGTTTCGTTTGCCAGTTTAGTCGACGATAGAAATCGTGGAGGAGAAGGATCCGGCTCGGCTGCGAAGGCTTGCGCGATGCATGCGCTCATCTTTCAGCAGCTGCAGTGTCTTGTGGTACCAAGCCGAACCCGCACCGTCGTCGGTAGAGTCTCGAGTGGTGACAAGATCATGAAACTCGAGCGGCTTGAAATGTTCAGGCGTTCCAGCTTCCATTTCGACTTTATACGGCGTACGGCGGGCCACGGCGCGTTTTTTGGCGGTCTCGTTGCCACTCTTGAGTAGCAGACGACGCTGTTCACGTTGTTCCTTCAGCTTACGGAGCGCTTGGCGGTACCAGCTACCGCTCTTTTCGTCATTGGTGTTCAACTGGACAAGTTGCTCGTACTCACAGCTATTGGAGTTGGCGCTTGACGAGGGTTTCAGCTCCGACACACAGTGAGCCTCGGAATGCTCAATAGTCTTTTGCTGCACTGGTAGTTCATCATAATACACTATGCTAGGCTTAGCCACGATATTCTCTTGGTTCGGTCCTTCAGGTTCGTTGTGGTCTAGATCTGGCTCAACGTCAACTTCTTCCACTTCGCTAGTGTCGTCTTCCAAACCTTTTACCGGAGCTGAATTACTGCCTGCAGTAGGTACACTTCTCAAACCATTGAGCATGCGGAAGGCCCTATCAATCTGCGGGCACAGATCATTCGGGTAACCGCGTGTCGATTTCTGTTGTGCGAGGTAGTCGCCAAACTGCATCCCCAGCACGAGATGTTGCTCTCGCAACGCAGTCAACTCCTTCTCGCGTCGAAGAATCTGCTCTGACTGAAATGCACGTATGAGAGTCTCCTTCAGTTGAGCCTTCGCTTGCTCGAGCTTCTCCGTTAGGTCAGCGTTGGTCCGTTGGAGACTGTCACGGCGCATCATGTCGTGCTCACGCGACGCTCGAAGAAGCTGAGCCGTGTCTGCGCCACGAAGAGTGAATGCTTCATCGAGTTGGTAGCTTTCCGGTTGCTGCTGATTCTCGAGTGCTAGCCAGGGGCGTTCGCCGTACGAAGGCCCCCACTCGATTCCTTCCGTGTGCGTGTCAGCGAGCACCTCAACGAGCCAGCGGTTGAATTCAACCATGTTCTTGTGCACTTTGCCGGGTGCGTCCGCGAACAGAAGACTGCAGTATTTTGTCAGCAGCTCCAAGACGTGTGCGCGCACTTTCTGGGTGCTCGTCGACAGCAGGCGCAGGAGTTGGCGGACGTTCTTCACGAGGAGCTTGTGCAAGTACCGGAGTTCGTCCAATATCCACTGGAAGGGGTTAAAACACAACCAAGAAAAGTCAGACATGTTCCTCAGTAGTTCAACGGGACAGCAATCGTGTTGATAATCAAAGCAGTACGAGCTTCAGCTCACCATGAACGAGCTCAAGTGTCTCCTTCGAGTCGAGCGTGGAGCTCAACGAGCTGAAGTGAGTTGCGGTCGTCACTTGTTCAGCTCTCGAGTATTTGGCGGCGTTTTCAACACTGGCAGACTGTGGCTCCTGGCGGGAAGGTGCATGGAGCTGACCAAGACCGTTGGGTCTTGTCACTGCTGTCCCTTCCCGGGTCAAGTTGCGTTGAAGTGGCAAAACCTGCGACGTGTGAGCAGCTCGGCGCTTTTGCGCCAATCCGTAGCGTCGCTCATGCCTTTCAACGCGACGGGAGAGGCCGCGAGCGACCAGGAGCAACCAGCCTTGCAGCTTGCTCGCCCAGACTCAATGCTCCTTCAACGTGGTCATTCATTAGTCATAGCGACCGAGTGGCTGCGGTGTCTGCACGTCCGTGGCCAATAAAATAATCTTCCTGCTGTCCTATAGTCGTCTCCTGACTGCCAGTCTATTGCGCCGCACAGCGTCGCCCTTCCCTTGTCTCTCGAGCACGCTGGCGGCGCTTGCGTCCTGCCGTCTACGAGGCCTTGAGCGCGGGCGCCGGCGTCCGGTCCCCGCCGCAGGCCATGGCCACCAGCATGCCGGAGAACGCGAGCACGCTGGCGCCGGCGCGCACGGCGTGCAGCTTGCCCCAGCGCCGCAGCATCTCCTGCATCCACGACTGGCCGCGGTGCACGCAGCGCTTGGAGTCCACGAGCTTGTAGTTGAGCGCCAGCATCTTGAGCACGGTGAAGGGCACGATGCCGCCGATGAGGCAGCCGCTGGCCAGCCAGAGCCGCGGCATGCCCGCGTGCGGCCCGCGCTGCCGCTGCAGCAGCGACACGAGCAGCGCGCTGAGGCCGCTGCCCACGGCCACGGGCCCCTGCATGCGCGCGGCGTAGAAGTACATGCGCCGGAAGAAGGGCGCCTGGAACGCCAGCGCGTCCGTCTCCATGAGCGCCGGGTGCTGCGCCACGCTGATGTACGTGGACGCGCCCGCGAAGATGCCCGCCAGGCCCGTGGCCGCCAGCTGCGCCAGCGCCTCCGCGTCCACGCCCATGCAGACTCCGAGGCTGGTCAAGTCGCGCTGTGCCCCTCGTCGCCTTGCCTTCTGCTGGTGACGCCACCGCGGGTCTGTGCGTCGCGGCACCCTGCAGCAATGCATTTGGCTGCGCAGATCAGCCTCGTCCAGGTATCGATATACGCGAATGAGTTAAAAGGGCAATATGTTGCAATAGAAAATAAAAGGAAATAAACAAATACCCGCTTATGCAGGAGCAGATGTCAAATTGTCGATTTAGTGACGCGCAGCTGGACCGGGGTCTTTGTCGCATCGGACCTTTTTATAGCAAAGGTATGCTCAAGTTGAGAGCGCCGAGGTACACTGTACCACCGACGCGCGTAGTAATTCAATGTACTGGACACAATGTATCCATCGCACCGTTTCGGCGAGTCGCCCATCCAGTTGAAGCGGCTCCAAGGATGAGCAGCAGCGACACCGTGAGCCGCGTGCAGGCCGAGCGGCTCATTGCCGGGGCCTATCGCATCCCACCGCCGTCTGGAACTGGAGAAAGTGGCAAGGTCGCAGGCGGCAGTGCCGGTACCGCGCTCAAGTTGTGCAAATTGACGCGACTGCCTTCGCGCGGCCTCGCATCGCTGCTCACGTCGTCCAGTGAGTTCTACCTGCAGCAGTCGGGCGTGCAGTTCTACGTAGACGACCTGGTGCGCCAGCTGCAGGATAAGCGGCCGGATCAGCCGGCGCAGTTCATTGCTAGTTACTTCGGCGCCGTCGTCAAGGGTACCAATGTCAAAGGCCGCGCGTTCGAGTACATCAACGGCTGCCTGCAGAACCGCGCAGCATTCCTCTCGCAACTGCAGCGCAGCTACTCTAGAGTTGACCAAAATATGTGTACGTGAGGTGCTGGTGGTGGGGCTGCATTCTGGTGGTCCACCCGCTGAATTGTTCTGGCTTTTGGGTGCGGATTGCAGTGCTCTCGGTAGGTGACTTCACCGAGATGCTCTGGTGCCAGTGCAGAGACATACCGCCACAGTTGGTGGGGCAAGCGACGTGCCATTTGCTGGAAGGTGAAGAGAGTCAGCGTCGTGCCACGCTGCGCGCCTTGCTGGGGTCGTTCAGCGCGTGCTTCATTTACAACGGTGAGGTTGCATGCATGTGTAAATTCGAAAAAGGTGTTGCTTTTTACCGTTGGGCGTGCTATCGGGTGGCAGAGTTCCTTAACAAAGCGTACGACATCTACAACGAGATGTCGTCTTGCAAGGACACCCGCACTAGCTCACCGCGTACCATCAGTAGCCGATCTGAGAGGTATGATTGATCCTTGGTGTAAATGGTAATGTCACCAGCTCAGCCGCGTGTACCTTTTGCAGCATCGCCAACGCTGTGGCCGCTGACCGCGTCATCGCCAGGCTTCGAGTCGTGGCGCAGCAAAACACGTACGTTCCTTCACATGGTGGGTGTCCCCTCCGCAGTACTGACGGACGCGCCTCTACCGTTGCCCTGCAGCTTCAACATTCCGCCCATGACTGAGGTCGAGCAGATCGCCGCCAAGAGCTCAAATTTCAAAGAGGTCGGTATTAGCACAGCACACCAATCTAGTGCAGTAGCTAACTCGCATATGCAGTTCTGCCGCTTGTTCTACGAGAGCTCCGTGATCGCCGGTTGCATCCTCAACCTGCAGCTCGCCTTCCAGAAGGTGGCCGCGTCCATGCCCGTCTCGAAATGATCGCGCCATCGAAAGTGAACTTTACTCCGTCTCCCGAGTCATAAATCTCAATACAAATGTCAACTATCACCTCTCGGAACGTAATTATCCGGCTAGCCGCCGCCCATCCCGGCGCTTTAGTTCGCGAAGGGACACCGGACGACGCGGATGTACAGCGGAGCCCCAGCGTCGCGTCTCGGCGCGCGCCCCACAGGCGCCAGCTCCTTCCGCCTGCGCGTGGACGAGAACCGCCGCCCCAACTTTGGGCGGGCCGAAGCTTCGCCGAGCTCCGCGGACGTCGACATGAAGGACGCGTCGCCCGCGACGTCCGCGTCCGGCCGGTTCCAGCGCGCGTCGCCCGCCGCGACCTCATCCGCCGGCCGCCAGGCGCTGCGCGATCGCTCCACTGCCAGCTACCGCTCGACGGCCACGAGTGCGTTGCCACAGCGTTGGAAACTGTCAAGCGCAGGGGACATAACGGTCGCTGACTTGTGAGCGCGGCTGCGTTGCTCTGTGCAGGTCGCTTGATGGCGCCGACGGCTGCATCGCTGGCTCATCGCACTGCGCCACGCGCGTCGCCGACCTCGGCGGGGTCGACGCCGTCGTATGCCCGACCGACGGCTAGCAGCACAACTGGGAGGTCCCAAAGCTCGAGAGTTCCGTCGGCCCCCATGAAACCCACGTACGGCTCGGGTGCAGGCAGGTTCCAGTCGGCTACGACGGGTTCCACTGCTCGGGCTGCAGCGAATCGACCTGTATACGCTGGTGCTGGTGCGTCTAGTAGGTTTCAGTCGGCATCTAGGCCGCAAGCAGGTTATGGAACGGCGCGGGCACACCAGCGGACGCCTACTCCACCACAGCAGGAGCAGACTGCTCCTCCGCCAGCTCCGGCTGAAATGATGGACTATGAGGACCAACATGGACAGCAGGATCAGCAACAGCAGGACCAACAGCCACCGAAAGCGTGGAGCCTCGATGACTTTGAGATTGGACGTGAACTCGGGACTGGCAAGTTCGGGCAGGTCTACCTTGCACGAGAGAAAAACTCGCGCATGGTCGTAGCATTGAAAGTGCTAGTAAAGGAACAGCTTAAGGCAGCGGGTGTAGCGCACCAGCTGCGGAAGGAAGTCGAGATTCATTCCCGCATTCGGCACGAAAACATTCTCCCGTTGTATGCAACGTTTCAGGATTCCACCCGAGGTACTGCGTTTCCGTCTATCTGTGAGCTCTATGCTTCTCCACTGTGTTTACGCTTTTATGTTTTCGCTTGCTCTGACAGTGTATCTGGTCCTGAAATACGCTGGAGGTGGCGATCTCTACAAGAAGATGCGCTCCATGCCTGGCCGTCGGTAAGGGTTATGTTTCCGACGTATCAGAACCTGAGCGAAACAAGTGGCTTACTCTACCTGTGCTTTTGCTGTGTAGCTTCCCCGAGCGTCAAGCTATGCTGTATACTGCCCAGCTTGTCAGGTGAGCTAATTCGAAGAAGTCAAAAACGCTATGCTATAAAATGCAAATAACAATTGCTTCGCCATGCGTTCACGCCCAGTGCATTGGAGGCCTGCCACAACCAGCACGTCATACATCGTGACATCAAACCCGAGAATTTACTTCTGTCTGATGAGGTACGGCACAAAACATGTTGGTACTATTCTGAAGTCACTGAAAATCGTGTTCATTCTTCTGCCCAGGGTACTATTCAGCTAGCCGATTTTGGTTGGTCGTCTGCCAATGTTACTGCCGCGTACGTCGTGCACCCGTTTAACAAGCCGCTTGAAGTAGAAGAAGCTGCACTCATCTTCATCTTTACTAACGATCGGCGTGATTGCGTTGTGTATAGTACTCGACGTGATACCCTTTGCGGGACTCTAGACTATCTGTCACCGGAAATGATTCGTGTGGGTCTTAATGTATTTCAATTCTGGGATTACGTCAAGCAATCATTGATTTTGATGCGTTTGCAGGGTGAAAAATATGACGAGTCGGTTGATATTTGGGCCATTGGAATCATCATGTACGAACTCTTAGTGGGGAAGCCCCCGTTCGAAGCACCGGTACGTTGCACTTACTTGGTTATATCGAAAATATATTCGGTGACAACGGCTAACTTCGAGACTCTGGCTTTGGCTCACGCTTCCTACAGGGGCAAAATGAAACCATTGAGCTCATTACCGAAGGCCAACTTCACGTACCACCGATGGTGTCACTGGCTGCGAAGGATTTGATCACCCGGGTACGATCTTTAGCCAATGCGATGTGCCCTTTCATGTAATTCTAACACGGCTCCTTTTAATGTATCAGATCCTGCAAAAGCTCCCTGAGAAGCGTCTGTCGCTGCAGGAGATCAAGGCGCACCGCTGGTTTACACCACTGCGTGCGCGATCATCCAGACGCGGTTTCTAAGCAGCATTGGATACACTCAATAGGCAGTAGTGGCGTTCCCTCAACGTCTACTCGGACCATATCTACATCCACTTGAACACGTTCTTGTGCATTGGCTGTTGTCTTTGTCGCTCTTCAAACGATCACAAAAATTCAGTGACACAGTTCTATGGGTTTCCAGAACACGATTAAAAACACAAGAATTAATTACAGAACACGGTGTAACCTATTCCCCCATCCATCGTTGGTGCAAAACGTCTACCCTGAATTGAGAACGTTCCCTTACGTCCCTTCCCATACCAAAACCCGTTGCAATCACGCATCTATCCTCTGGCTTCCAGTACGCGGCATACATTCCCAACCTCTCTGCCGCCTCCTAAACGCGGTGCCTTCCTAGCGCCGTGCCAAATTGCGGTTGAACGCAGCCATGGCGCGGAAGGCGTAGAATTGCTCCAGGCGCGCGGCGACGAGCATGAGCGACGCGGCCGCCCGCCAGCAGCTGCGCAGCCTCCGCGCGCGGCTCAACCAGCTGCGCATGCCGGAGCTGCGCAACATCCTCATGGACCTGAACTTGGCGCGCTCGGGCCGCAAGTCGGAGCTCGTGGAGCGCATCGTGACGGAGCTCGAGGTCCCTTGTCCGCTGGCCCTGCGCGCGCTGCTTCCTCGCTAACTGTCGCCTGCTGTGGCCTGCAGATCTTCGCCGAGAAGGCGCGCGGCACCACGTCCGCCGCCTTCTACGCCGAGCGGCTCTCGGCCGGTCTGAGCAGCATCGAGCAGCAGTACCAAGGCCGCTCCACGTACACGCCCGCGCCGCCGCCGCCGCCGCCGCCGCTCGCGCCCCAGGGCGTCTACCGCGCCGGGAGCGGGGCGCCGCGCTACCCGATGGCTCCCCCGGCACCGCCGCCGCCCGCGCGCTCTTTGCCCGTGGCCGCCTATGCCCGCAACGGCGCGCCGCGCGCCATGCCGCCGTACGGAGCGGGGGGCGTCGCGCCCGCGGGCACGGGCGTGATCCCGCTCACCAGTGGAGTGGACCTGTACAACCCGACCAAGGCCGCCACGCTCATCGGGGCGAGGTGCTTCTGCGCCACGCAGGGCGTCTCGGGCAAGGTGGTCAAGTGCGTGGATTGCGGGGTGGCTGTGCATGCCAAGTGCCATCAGCTGGTCACGGTGCGTTGAGCTTCTGCCTGGACCAATGCAGTGGTGAGGCCGCCGCTCTGACGACTGGCGAAACTCGTGTTGCGTGTTGCGTTCGTGTTCTAGCTGACTGGCGAGTGGTACTGCGAGCTGTGCCGGGCCAAGACGTACGACCCGTTCTATCGTGTGCAGAAGACCGTGCTCGACACCAACTTCGTGCGCTTCGCCAAAACCTCGTGTTCCTTCCGGTTGGAGTATTACATTACCGACAATGACCTGAACAACATGTACGCGAACCGGGACCCAAAGCCTGGCTCGATGACACCGGGTACTTTGGAATTACAGCTGCGATGCTTTGCGGTGAAAGAAGATCTTGCAGCAGGACACTGCTGGCCGGCGTCAACTCAGCTAAGCGTGAATGGTTTTGGCGTACCAATTACGCAGCGCGCTCCGCCTGGGCATGCAAACCCTTCCAAGGTGCTACGTGAACTCCCCGCAAACATCTTCCAGTACTCACGTGTAGGACGCAACGTGGTTGACGTACAAACGACGGAAAATCCATCGATATTTGGCTTTATGGTGCAGATCGTGGAGGTGCGCAATATTAACGATCTCATTAATGAGGTAAAGGAAGCGTCAAAGAACCTGACGTACGAGAGTGCCAAGCAAGAAGTCATCAAATCGTTTGGCAGCGAAGACGAAGACGACGTTGTTGCGACTGTCACGATGCTTTCTGTTCGATGTCCGTTGGGACTGTGTGTAATCAACTTACCAGCTCGAGGTTTGCACTGCAAGCATTTACAGTGCTTTGATCTGAGAACCTTTATGCAATTCAGCAAAAAAGCGCGGTCAAAGGCGTGGCGATGTACAGTGTGCCATCAAGTACGTATGCCAACTCCCTATTTGCTTCCGATGTCTTCATATGCAACTAATGCTCTTGTTTACATGCATGCAGTTTATCAAGGCGTCCGATTTGCGCATTGATCCTTATTTAAAAAAGCTTCTTGCGGAAGTCGAAGGTGAAGAGGAGTTGGAAGAAGTTGAAATCTTCCCTGATGGATCATGGAAACGGAGGTTAGAAGAGGAGCTCATCCCAGAGCCCCCGTCAAAAAAGGTGAAGGCTGAAGAGGCAGAAGTTAGTACGGCTTCAACAAGTGTTACATCTACTTCTGCTGCATCAGCGAATGATGCTTCGCACGGCCCCCCCGGATCAAGTGCAACAGCACCTGTCGAGATTGATTTACTTTCAAGTGACGACGAAGATGAAGACACAGGAACAACAAACACGAGCGCCCCTAGCACTGCTGCAGCTGCGTCCTCATCTACCCCGATCTTGCTGGACGACGACATTGATATACTGACAGTGACCAGCGACGCATGGGATACCCCAGCGTCCACGAGTACCAGTACAGCTGGTGACGGCAACTGCGGTGAGTATTTCCCGTTCCCGCTGGACGAGAATCTGTTTCCTTCAAACAACGCGGCGACCAGCAACACAGGTAATTCGTCCTCGTGGCTCCATTCTGAATCTGCGAGCACTATCGTTAACAGTATGCCTCCACCGGCGTCCACGGTTGCAGTGACATCAGCGCCGGCCGTCTCCCCTCCGCAAGAGGTGCTGAACCAGGCCGAGTCCAACCTGGCCAGCTCAATGGCCTCTCTATCCCGAAATCACAACGTGAGCAACCCGTTCGACCAGCGGCAACGACGTCAAGCGCGGCCTCCTCCGAAACCTGTAGCAATGCCAAACGACATGGACATCATCTGCCTACTGGACAGCGACAGCGACTAATGCAGCGGTCACCGTACGTACGACGAAGTTTGTTAGCTCTAGGAAGATTCTTATCGCTAGGCCGCGTCTGTCTCGATGTTGCCGTAGCATCCGGAGGAGAGGGAGGTGTCAGCCGACGCTGTGAGTAAATAAAATAGCTGGTGGTGTTGAAGAGGACTGTAGCCATGTCGCACCTCGTCACACATTCGTGTGGTGCACATCACAGGTCCAGTTAAGTCCGAGCATAGCGGGAGGCACCGCCACTTACTCCCGAGCCGAGCCGAGCGCCGCCCCCGAGCCGCTGATCATGTCGTCCACGGTGCTGGAGCAGCTGCGCGCGGAGCAAGAGGAGATCGAGGCGCTGGAGCGTGCGGTCGTGGCCACTTTGGGCGAGAAACCGCGCAACGTGCGTCCGTCTGGCTGCCATGGGCAGCGAGCAAGCGTCCGACGCGTTGTTTTACGCTAATTCGTGCGTTTTGGTGTCGCTTTTTGCTAAACCAGCACCGCGGCCGAGTTCTGCACGGCCATAAGGTGAGCAACTTGCTCGATGAAGTGACCAAGCACAGCAAGCACGTCAAGGAGCTGTACGAGGATGAGGACGGGTGCGTCACAAGCTGCTAGAAAGGGGAGGAGCTGCGGATTGGCTGCTAAAGTGTTGCTCGTGTTGCTCTCTATTCGCTGCTGTTGCTGCAGCATTTTCGCTGAGGAGACGGAGAGTATGCGCGGACGCGCGGTGTTCACGTCGTTCTACGAGCAACTCAAGTCTATCCGCTCCTTTCACCGCAAGTACCCGAACTCGGTGGTCTCGCACGACCCGAATCTCGACGAAGTGCTGCACCCGAACGTCCAGTTCTCGGGTGAAGAGCGCTTCGGCAAGTATGTGGATCTCAACGAGTTCTACACGCGGTTCTTGAACATCCCAGAGCTTAAGTGGTGAGTTGTTTTTTTAACTGTTTTCGTGGCTAAGGGGGCGACTAATTGGGCGGCTTTGAACAGGCAAGCGCGGAAGACGCAGGAAGCACTAAGCTCAAGTGCTAGAACCAAGGGGAGGAAAACACTGACAGGAAACTCGATTGACTACCTGGCATACCTAGCTTCGTTCTCGGACTTTTCGGCTATTCCGCCAAATCAGAAGACACAGTCAGCGCCGTATCAGCAGTATCTGAAGGACTTGAAGGAGTATTTATTGGATTTCTACCGACGCACACAACCTCTCGTGGATCTTGATGATGTGATTGAGGAAACATCTGCAAAGTTTGAAAAGCAGTGGGCACTGCACGAAGTTGCTGGGTGGGATTCGAAACAGGAGGCAGAGAATGCAGACAATAGCAAAGCCCCCTCGCACTTTTGTGAGCTGTGTAATAAGCAGTTCAGCTCCGAGGGCGTCTATAATGGGCATTTGTCGGGAAAGAAGCACAAGAAATTCGCTGCCGCCGCTGCTGCTGCAAAGAGTGCGAACGGTACCGAGACCAACGGCACAGCCGCTAACGGTGTCGCGACTAGTAAAGACGCAAAGAAGGAACTGGAGGAAAAGCGAAAGAGTATCGCGTTTAATGAAGTCCTGATTCGTCGCATGTACGAGCTTTTAACAGAAGTTGTGCAAGGTACTATTTCGTATTTGGAGCTGAAGCAAACTCGCACACACGAGGAGCTTCAAGCCGAAATTGAGGAAGAAGAAGAAGGTGCATTCTCCGATGTGGATGTGGAGAACGAAAATGATGAGGCTGAGGACGAGGAGGAACAACTTTACAACCCGTTAAACCTTCCTCTGGGTTGGGATGGAAAGCCTATTCCGTACTGGCTGTACAAGCTGCATGGTCTTGGCGTCGAATACAAGTGCGAAATTTGTGGTAACCACAGTTATTGGGGACGGCGTGCGTTTGATCGGCACTTCCAGGAGTGGCGTCATGCATTTGGTATGCGTTGTCTGAAGATCCCAAACACGAAGCACTTCCACGACATCACACTGATGAGAGATGCGATTCAGTGTAAGTCATGTATTGTGTTGATATCGTGCTAGTAATTAGGATAATTCTGATGTTGTATTGTTTGCTTTGTAACAGTGTACGAGAAATTGAAGGATCAAATCGATGCTGAGAGTTGGAATGCATCCAACGAGGAGGAGTTCGAGGACTCCGAAGGTAATGTTCTCAACCGAAAGACATACGAGGATCTGGCTCGCCAGGGCTTGCTGTAGACCGCAGGGAAATGCAAAACGTCTTGCATCATGAGAAGACGATCCCGTATGATCGTAAGATCTGCACCTTTGATTTCGATTGGAAACATGAAACAATTTCTTGACAAGCTGTCGTGTTTGCTCATGGGGCCAACTAATACAGGTAACTTTACTCCAACGACACGGCTATATTATTTTACTTTATCCTATGAGCGCCTATGGTTTTACCATCTCGATACCCTGCTCGGTGTTGTATCCATTGGGGCAGGTGCGCTGCTTGTACTTCACCATGGCCTGGTTGACGACTTTAGTAGTTGAGCATTCTACCCAGACCTCGTGCCGCTTTTGTACGAGTGTTCCAGGCGTCGATGTTTTGTCTAGAGAGTCCCAATCGGATGCTGGCGGCACCATCAGCAAGGGGCTCTCGCAGTTCACGAGTGTTTCTGGCAGGTCGTACTTGTAGTAATAATGCCCCTTGCGCTCACCTTCGACGAAGCCGTACTTCTGGCAGTAGTGGATGGCCACAGGCGGATCGGGTGGCATGACTACTGCGGAGGAGTCTTCGCAAGGGTTCGGCAGCGTGCCGTCCACGAACTCCCAGTACTCGCGCTGTCCACCGGCCAGTCTCGGATGTGTTGCTCCCAGGTGTGTTAACAGGGTGTGCTTGATGCGATGGTTTGCTACAGCCAGCGTGTACGCGAACATCTCAACCATCCAGGCAGCATCCACTTCGCGTCCTAGTACCACGAAGTCGCAGTAGTCGTCGATCATGGTCTCCATGTCACGGCGCGTCATGATGTACGGAGGTCCTGTGCTCGAGTAATATTCGCGTGCGTCCTCCCTGGTTACGTTCGTGCAAGGTTTGCCGGCACAGACTGCTTCAAGCTTCTCACGCGCGTGCGGCGCATACCAACCGGAGTTGAGGTAGTTGTACCAGTCCTGCGCAATGGCGATGCCGTCGGTGACGGTATCGTTCACAGTCGCTAAATCTCTCGCGCCATGGTAGTACTTGGTCACGTCCCGACCGGTGTTCACTTCCAGTGGCTTGAAGAACACCATGTCTCCGTCGATGAGCGCAATAATGTCGTGCTTCACAGGTGGCTGCGCGTTTCGCAGGAAGTGGCGAAGTGCGAATGGCTTGTTGTATGGCGTATAGTCGTCGGTGACGTTGGGAGTCGGGTGTGGCGAGTAGGACGGCGTGAAGTGTCTCCGGAAGTCGTAATAGAGCGTGGGCTCACGCATGACGGCCTCGCGCTCCCCGTCCGAGCAGCCCGACAGGATCTGCGTGATCGGGCCCCGCTGACCGACCGCCACAGCCGAGTACTGCAAGATGGTCTGCAGCGGCACTCGCCGGCCTTGACTGCAGCTCATGCTGAAGACGATGTGGAGCTCGCTACGGTCTTCGTCGCCTTGGTAAATACTGCGCGGCTCTGGCTGCCGCAGCAGTGGAGCCGCAGCTTCACTGGACACGGTCGCAGTAGCCGGAACGGAAGCCGAGTTGTTGCTGCTGCCGCCCACTCCACTGAGCTTCGCCTGCAACAGCGTCACCAGCTCGTCCACAACGTTGGCGTCCTGCAGCGTCAGGACGCTGCGATCGCTCTGGAATCGACCAACGCCCGCGATCATTCCGCGGTAGTTGAGCAGCACGACCGCGATGGCGAGCGACGTGCCCAGCAGCGCCAACACCAACCAGCGCTGGGCGTGGGGCGAACGAGACTTTGGGGCCAAGCGCTGCCGCATCATTGCGACTCAATGGGTAGCGGGTTCGAGCAGTGAAGTGGCAGCTCGGCGGCGGAACGCGAAGTGACGTGGTCTGCAAGCGAGTCAAACTCCGGGCCCTAGCCCCCGGATCCGACACTATCGGCAGTCGTTGAGTCGGCGAAAGCAGACGTCGACTACTGTCCTCGATGGCTGCAGTGACGACCACGAAGTAATCGAAGAAGAAGACGCAAGCCTTCGGGTTCACCGTGACATGGGGCAGCTACGACCACTTCGCCGCATAGCTTGAAGTCTCCGTCCACAATCGCAGACGGCGACGATTGGCTAAGAGCGTGGGATGGTGGGGCGCGCACAACTTTCGGTCGCAAAGATACTGCGACGGTCAGTTTGGAACTCGCGTTCTAGTGCATGCACCGCCTCGTTCGTGTGGCGCAGCAGCTTCGTCCCCGCCCCAGCGCTCGCCTGCTCTCGACGGCAATGCCCACCGCTCTGATCCCCATCGTACAGTAGCCGTAGAATGAGCTAAAACTAGTACTAGGGGACAAAAGTACTGAGACGGAGTGCTACTCCCGGTGCAGGCCAACGGCTCCGAGGAGATCGAGGCCATCACGCTCGCCGACGTGCTGACGCGCGGCGGCGTGCTGGTGACGCTGGCCAGCGTCGGTGGCAACAAGGAAAACGTCGTGACCATGTCGCGCGGCGTGAAGGTGCAGGGTGACGTGGCCATCGAGGCCTGCGCCGGCCAGAGCTTCGACCTGGTCGTGATCCCCGGCGTGAGTACTCCCAATGCGTCCGCAGCAGTTTACTGCAAGCTCCTGACGTAGTTCGCACCTCCGTGGCTGCTACTTGTAGGGCATGCCCGGCGCTGAGCATCTGCGCGACTCCAAGGAGGTGGTGGCGCTGCTGCAGAAGCAGAAGGAGGGCGACAAGCTGTACGGCGCCATCTGCGCCGCCCCGGCGGTCGTGCTGCACACGCACGGCCTGCTGCCCGCGGGCGCCACCACCAGCTACCCGAGCTTCGAGCCCAAGATGACGGGCGTGGACTTCAAGCACGAGCACGTCGTGGTGAACGGCAAGTGCGTGACAAGCCAGGGCCCCGGTACGGCCATGGCTATGGGCGTGAAGCTCGTGGAGCTGCTCTGCGGCCACGAGAAGGCCCAGGCGGTCGCCCAGGGCCTGCTCAACACGCCCATGCCATGAGCGGTCCCGGCTCACCGAGGCGTACGGGTGGCAGCTAATCGATGGGTTAATTTCATTCGACGTTGAACCTTGAGCATCTTTGACCTTAACTCGTGCATGGCATGCAGCATGTAGACTACCCAAGGGTACCAGTCGAGAGGACAAGGCCTGCCAAACGGACATCCAGGATGATGCGGTGACCGCTGAGATGGACTTGTATCCGACCACCTTCCTGTCACGTGGAAAATGTCCGGCATTTATCGATTTGCAGGCTTGCCGACAGGACGGACACCACGGTGAACGCATTTAGAGCATTCCAGCTCGCGGTCGCGATCGGGATGGTTGCAGGGCAGGATTTATAAGTCGGGATCTGGAAGCACGGCTTTTGATGCTTCGACCGAGACCGGGGGAGTCCCTAGCAGCTTAGTCTCCAGTGCCTCGACTTCACCCGACGCTGATCAAGACACACCAACCACCACAACGGTGACAACGACATTTCCGACAACAACACCTCCCATTCCAATGACCACGGAGACACCCGCACCAACCTTCCACGACGTGACGGATGCCTCAGCTAGCTCGCCAACGACTCCGACTTCGACCTCGGCTGCAGCTGCACCGTCGACAACGGCGGCAACACCAGCCAGTACGACGACGTCAAGGGATTCGCCTTTGTTGACGCAGGTTGCTGTCGACGCTATCGACCGTACAAACGCGGCTGCAGTGCCGGGGGCGGCTGGTGACTCCATTACCTCAGCTACAACTTCATCGATTGGAGTGTCTTCTATATCTAGTAGCGACACAGGCTTGGGAGCTGGTGTGAATGGAGTGGCTGGTGTGACCAACTCAGCCGTGATACCCTCGATAGGGACGTCAACCGTGTCAAATGATATTACAACATCAGGGAATGGTGCGAGTGTAGTGGCTGGTTCGAGTATAGTCGCAACTTCCATGACTGGAACCTCAGTGTCAATGCCTCTTGAGTCCAGCAGCACCACGATTTCAACTGATGGTATCAGAGTGGCAGCACGAGTAATAATCCCGACGTCGTCTACAACTTCTTTGGCTGGTACTGGAAGTGTCACCGTTCCGACCGTAAACTCTGCAGCCGAGTCTTTGGGAATCTCGTCATCAGCAATCATGTCGTCGACGCAAACGGTTGTGAAATCTGCAGGTGGTACAAATGCTTCAGCTAGCACGACAAGCACCAACACTAAGACCGGATTATTGTCGTCAATGGGCAATGCAACTACTTCAGAGAGCTCGACAAGTATCAAAGCTAAAAATCAAGCTGCCTCATCAAGTTCAACCACCAACGGGACGAATAAGCAGAAAAAAATATCTGCTTCGCCTAACAATTCGTCAGCGACAGGAAGTCAGTCCAGCGCTGTGGTGGGCACCCCGTTTAGGGACGTGATCGACAGCACAACAGCACGACCACAACAAGCGGCAGTGCCTCCTTGAATGAAGTGGGATCGCTCCATGGATCTGGCTCTGTGGTAGCCCACAAGTCGCGTATCGGAAGCCCCAGCGCAGGCGGCACCGACGGCGTGACCAGCAATAGCGGCAGTCAAGAATACGGCAGCAAAGCAAGTGGTTCGACCGTTAGTTCGGGTAGCTGTGCTACGGCCGGAGGCGTATCGATGGTATCGGTTCTGGCTATCATTATCGTTTTGTAGTTAGTGGATGGGTCTTAATACCTTCAACCGCAATGCAAAGTTTCATTTCACCAGCTCAATGTGTTGTGTGGAGCCTTTGAACGAGATTTCACTGCAGCAGAATGATCAAATTTTGATTCAAAACTCCGCTGGAAAATTCCTTTGTATTATGTAGTACAGTGTAGTACTTTATATATATCGCTTGCTGTGTGGTGGTCGATAACTCGTGGGAAATTGAATTGCATTCTCTAGGGATCAAAAGGGGACTCGAAGAGTCTAACCCAAAGAAGAAAGCTGTGCTGACACCTCACAAAGGGATGCCACTCGACAATAGGACGGGGCATCGTCCTACTGCACCGAGAAAATTGCGGCACAAGCTAAGAACAAGCCGAAACTTTCTAGGGGGTGCCACCTTCAACTTGACGGCTCCACTTGCAATCGAGTTTATTGCTACATGTACTTTGTTCTTAACACCTTCATCAAGTTTCGAAATTGCGACTTTCCCACTTCACAATACTTTCAGCGTCTTTCTTGATGGCAACGTCGAGCCTAAAATATGCTTCGGGCTCCGAAAAAAACTGAATGATGTCTCCGAAATCCAGAGGCACCAAATCACCTTTTTGCTGATCGTTGGGTCAAGTATTGTTGGTGCGGCAATGATCTGCCAGCGGGAGGGAACGAACCCAACAACTGACCACTTCGGTGAAGTGATCACCCGTCTATGACAGACTCTATCCGACATACGAAGGAAGTGGCGGTCATTGCTCAATTTGCCGACTCAGTAGCCGATGAACGTCTTCGCCGCGTTCCTGGTCTCGGTCGTGTTTGGACTCGTCGTATGTCAGAATGATCAAGCGGACCTTGCGTCCACACCGAATCCCGTGAACAGCGCTGTTGATGCAGCATTCGCTGACAATGGTAGCATGGTCTCCAGCGGATCTGGCATCGTTCCAACAACAATTCCCCCTTTCACGACAAGTAAACCAGCACGGACATTCCACGCTGTGATAGGTAGAGCGACTAGTTCGGGCACTACCGACAAGTCGACTGCTTCCTCATCGGCGGCGAGAGACCCAGTAAGTCCAACCACAACTCTCCCTGCTGACTTCGCGCAGACCTTTGGACCGACGGTGGTGGCTAGTAGTATTGGTAATAGTACTCAAGTTACTTCAAAGCCGACAACAGCACCTCCAATTACGAGTACACCGACACAGACATCGAATACGAAGACACAAGACCCCACCAATTTCGCTACGCCGATCACTACACCTCCTGGTGCCGTACTTGAAACTTTCCGGCCGACGGTGGTGGCAAGTACTAATGGCAACAGTGCACAAATCGCTACGACAACATCTACCCCAATCAGTAACACGCTTGGTCCCTCGAATACAGTGGACCCGCAGGCGAGCGCAGCAAAGGGCAGTAGTTCCCCAGCATCGACGCAAGATAGAACGAGCTTCACCTCACAAGCTACGCCGCCCACGGGTGCATTAAAAACTTCACCAGAAACGATTCCCGCGACGGTGGTGAATGGGACGATCAACCCAGCCCCTTTGACGAAGATAGCGGTTGGAGGGGCTACTCAAATCCCTTCGACTACGTCTACTGGAAGCGCCATAAATCTCGGTACGGACTCGGCCACTGTGCCGTCGGCTCAAAACCTTGAGAAGGCTACAGCCGATAGCAGTTCGACTAGCGCAGCAAGCACCAAAACCAAAGCTGAATCGACTGCATCATCTACCATGGGAAACCGTTACAGCACTTCGGGTGGTACCCTTTTCAGGGATGTGATCAATAACGCAACCATGAGCACCATCGCAAGTATCGCGGACTTGGAGGATGCAGTTGGCTCACTCAATGACTCGAGCTTGAATGATTCCGCTACAATGCAGGCGTCTACTTCAGGAAGTTTCGGTCACTCAAAAACGGGAAATGCCAAGAGCAGAAATAGCAGTGAAGACGGCGCCGCAGCAGGCAGCGAAGATGGCACCGCAGCAAGCAGCTCGACTTCAGACAGCTGTGCTAAGGCTGTTGTAATGCCAGTTCTATCAGCTTTGGTTGCCATAACTGTTCTCTGAGTGGTCCTTCTAAAGACAAACGGACACGACACGCAAATGAAAAGACCATCACGTTCACGCTGGCTATTTCAGCCAGTCATAGCTCCATTTCAGCGCTTCGGACGGGGAGGTTAGACTAAATCTACATTTGCAAAGTATTCAAGCAAATTGCATATCCCCCACGTTTTTCTGACGAAGACATGACCTCAGTTAGAAGCATGCTTCGTCAAGTCAGGGCAAGGCACGATGCTGGACGTCAGGCTCACGCAGAATGCGATATCCTTCGTCCTGCAAGCTCGAGGTGGTGGATATAACAGGTAAAGAGCTTTTCCCAAAAGAAGTACCGATTTGCTAATCTGTCCCAAAAGAAGTACCTATCCCAAAACCAGTACCGTCATATGCACGCACTATACAAACAACTTCCAGGCCACGATTCACTAGAAATGCGGATGCATCAAGACGCCATTCTTCACACTATACAATTTCGTACTCAAGCTCGCTTGATCCTCTTCGTATTGCCTCTCCTATCTCCCATCATGGCATCGGCTTCTCGTTCGGTTTTGATTCTGAACGCCCTCCATGGCACACATAGTTTACAACTCGAACATCTATTTGCTTCGGGCAAGTTTGCTGGGCGACACACGGGACAACGGTGCGGTATTGCCGGAGGAAGTGTTGTGCTGTTTGTATAGTGCATATGACGGTACTTCTTTTGGGACAGATTAGCAAATCGGTACTTCTTTTGGGAAAAGCTCTACATGTACATGTAAAATGGCGGTCAACCGGAGATGGATTAATCAATGGGTTAATTGCCGCCAAGTTGAACATATGTATGCATAGTTGAACTGCTTGTGTGCGGTACCGGTACGAACGGCATTTGAAACGCGATGGTGTGACCGCTGCATGCACCGACAGTTCGGTACTGTTGTTGACTCAGTCAGGGAGGGAGGTCTTTGATCCTGGCGTGATGAACGTAATCTCCGGTGCATTGTGCAATTTGCCGGTGCGCTATAATAACATGAAAACCCTCACCGCGTTCCTGCTCGTCATCTTGATCTCGTTCGTTTTGGGTCAGGACTCCCACTTAGAGTTGGGTTCTGCTACCGGAACCAGTGGTGACTCCAGCGGCTCAGATTCGTCTCCCCCCGTGCCAGCGAGAACATTTCACATTGTAACTGCTTCAACGAGTTCGTTGACAACCTCGACTTCCGACACGGAGTCGATGACCGTCAGCGCAGAGTCCACAGCGGTCACCACTGCAGTAACAAGTGATTCTTCAGTGTCTACGCAAAGTCAAACAAGTACCTCGACGACAGCGTTACCAGTGGTGATGGTTCCCGCAGTGACATTTCGCGCCGTGACAGGAAATACAGCGACTTCCTCTGATACTGCAGCGTCGTCTTCCATGACGAACGAAGAAACGTCCACCACTGCGTCTTCTGGAGCTGTCGTGGCGGCACCAGAAATATTTCGTACGACGGTGATAGCTGCCACGGCTAACTCAGCCTCAACTCCCACAACTGAAACCTCAGTGGAGACGTCTACCAGATCCGCTAACACGACGAGTTCAACGAGCGGAATCAAAGTTGCCGCAAAAGTTGCGTCAGAAACATCTCCGACGTCGTCAACGGTATCCTTAACCAGTACTGGTGTGAACGCTGCTACTGATTCCTCTGGGAGTTTGCCAGCAGCAGCGTCGACTGGTACAAGTGCTTCGACCAGCGCGACAACAAGCACCAAAACCAAAGCTCAAACTGTGTCAACAGGCTCAACCAGTAGCAAGGAAAGCGGTCAGAAAGAAACATCTGCATTGACTAGCAGCACATTCATCACAGGAAGTGATACCAGCAATTTTGAAACTAAGCATTTCAGGAACGTGGTCGACAGCGCAAACATCAGCACTGCCACAAGCGTCGCCAATTTAGAGGATCATGTTGGCTCGCTGAGTGGCTCTGACTTGAACGACGCCGTCTCTGTTGAAAACTCGGCTTCTAGCAGCTTGATTGGATCAAACGATATGGATACGAACGAGACCACGAGCAAAAGCAGCAGTCAAGATGATAAAAGCACAAGTGGCTCATCAATCAGTTCTGGTACTCGTGTCGTGCCCCTAAATGTGTCGGCACTGTTGGTTCTGTTTACCCTAGCTGTGCAGTATTAATTTGTACTTGGTGTGAAGCTGTTCGGAAATTCAATTCCCAAAACCAAATCCTAAAGACTACATGTAGATCAGAGTAACGGATGAATTCATTAAAGTGTAGCGTTATCTACAGTTTGGAGTAAAGCAAAAAGCACGGTGCTGTACTTGCTTATCGTCGTTGAAGTGTCGATGCTCGCGAAAACAATTTTACACACGAACCTTTTCCATCCTTGCGCAATAAGTCGTCTCCTTAGCAAAACTGCTTTCTGAGTAGTTATCGTTTGCACTGTCACGGCGGCACATTCTAGAGTGAGCTAGTCCCAATATCGCAACCACGAGCGCCATAGCGCTGAGGCAGGCAATCAAGACATGGATATAATTCACGGAAGCAACGCCTTCCACGTTATCGGTCGTCCCCTCCGATAAAACTGGAGCTTATCGATGCCGTATTCGGCTTTTTGAACGCGGCGCAGTTCACGAGAAACTGGTTTGCTTCATTCTTGGCCGTTCGACATAGTCGGCAACTCGTGCGCGCGGTGCAGCCTATCGCTGTTGGGCGGGCAATATTGCAGGCGATATCGGTCACAAACGAAATACCTTTCAATGGCGATTTCTTCACAATTGAAGCACAGTCTTGGGTCGTGACCGGCGGGGCTGGAGTGGCTGGTGGAGTTGTGCTAAGTAGGATTGCCGTCGGTGTCGGTGTCTGGTAAGTTGTAGCAATACTACTACATTTGATAAGGTGGTTGCTTTGCAGGGATGAAATCTTTTGACAGTATCGGCACAATCCGTCAGGGAAACAGCCCAGTCCTCCATTTTTGCACGAAGCGTCTTCTAAGGCTGAGATGCCAACATTTTGATCTCCAAGTGACACACGTGATGCACATGAGACTGCTGACACTGAATTAATACCCATCCATATGCACGTTAGTACTGTCCACCAAACGAATATTGAGCGTAAGTCCCACATTCCACCCTCCAACAAAGTGATCAAGGTAGCTCACAGGGAATCAAACTAAAAGTGATGTACGGAGCGGTTAATCCCAAGTGAGGGTTGAAGTTGGGGTTCCTCAATGATGAATGAAACCCATGACAAGAATGCGATCAATCAAATTGAACGGCAACTTCGCGAAGAGAGCTCTGCGATCAAGCAATTCATCAAAATAGTGCACGTTGGAAACTTTCCTGCATAATCCGAAAACTATTGACACTGCTTAGTGAAATATGGATCGGTCAATATTTAGTCATTAAGGTTCAAACATACACCCTTATTTATATATCGAGCAATTAAATACAAGTTCAGTGGGCAAGAGTGAATGAATGCATAGCAATGGTTCGTGTAGCCAAATTACACCTTGGAGCGCGGTACCAGGAAATGAATTATGAATGATATTTACGAAGTACATAGTACTCGGAAGGAGTGATTTAGGTACGAGTTTAAGCGCACCTTTGGCTACAAATTCGTGTTCAGCGGCTAATGCTAACCACTTTAGTCCGCCACAAGCTTTAGAGAGTGGCGATCGACGACTGACTCACAACCATGACTAGCGAACCCTCGCGCGGTGTGTAACCTCGGCCACCGTGGGGAGTCATGAGATCACCACCCGGGCAATCGTCAGGAGTCATAATATCGTCCAGCGGATCGCGTTTGCTCTTAACGTACATGACACTCATCATCACCACTACAAGAACTGCCACGACTCCCGCAATGGCGGCTACTACACCAATTGTGGCAGCACCGGTAGTTGTAGCAGTTTCGACGCCAGCCACTTCAGTTGTTACAGTTAATTTTCCCAAGGATTGATCGGCAGTATCAACTGCACCACCTGACTCCTTAGCAAAGGAACCTGCAGCCGCACTTTCGGTAGCACCAAGATTCTTAAGCACTACGCAGCTTATGAGGTATTGGTTTGCTTCGTCCTTGTAGTCGCGGCACAAACGGCAGGAAGTTCGAGCTGAGCAGCCCAGCAAAGTCGGCGACGCCACGTTGCAGCGAGGCTCAGTGATGTATGAGATACCTTGCAGTCCAGATCGCGACACAACTGTCGAGCAGCTCGTGCTTGTTGACGCAACGGTGGCTGGTGGAGTGTAAGGCGCGGAACTTGGTGGAGTCGAAGGAGTATTTGTCGATGTTGAACCTCCACCCAAGCGCGAGCATTTCATGTAAGGAGCACTCTGCGTTGTCTGGCGAGACTGACAGAATCGGCACTGTCCGCGTTGGAAGCAACCCAAACCGTTCTCCGCACAAGTCGGGCTCGTAGCTGGCATGGCAGAAATTCCTACACCTTGATCACCAGTAGATACCAGGGACACACAGTCGATAGCAGCTTCCTTGGGGCCTGTTGTCGTTGAAGTCGTTGTAGCTTCTGTGAGTTGCGTATTCGTATTCGGTTCACTAGAGGAGACGCCCGAAACAGGGACTTCGGAACACAACATGAGGTGGGTGATTTCAGAGGTGGAGTTCGACGGACTGCAGAATCGGCACTGATCGCCATCCGGGAAACAGCCCAAGCCACCGGTGGCGCAGCTAGCATCTTCCACTGCTGTGATTCCAACGCTTTGATCTCCTGTCGAGACTCTATCGGCACACGAAATTGCAGTCACTGTGACGGCCCCTGCGTTGATCGCAGCCAGCGCCAGGAAGAAGGCGCTCGAAAGATGAATCGCTCGCATCTCGTTTCTCGATAACCACTCGACCAGTGGGTTTCTAAGGTCTGCGGAATCTGTCGAGTTGGAAGCACCCTGCCAATTGCTGAATGAACTGCACCGAGAGTTGCAAGTAGCTTCGCGGTGCCGGACGAGCGATACTCGAAACCCCTGTGCCTCAACGGATTTCAACCTTTAGGGCAAGACCAAGCACGTTCGTGGAGCTCACGTCAGTTCACGCCCTTCCAAAGCCTTTCGCTTCCGTGCTTCGCTTCGTAGTGTCAAGTTGCTTGACCAGAATTCTTGAAACGACCCGGGTCATCGCAAGCACAACGGCTGCGCCGTCTCGCTTCCGCGCTGCTTCCGTCTCCTCAATGGTTACAGGCCCATTTCTTCTAGTGCCTCCACTTGATCTCATGTCCATTGGCCATCGGTGGCTCCAGGAAACCTCTAAACGCTGCAGTCTCCGCGTCCCATCGAGCGCCATACCCCAACGCGTTGCGGATTTCCATCGTCGCATGAGCATGAGGCAGACTGTGCACATTTTTCCAAGTCGCAGCAGCCAGCAGCTCGCGCACCTTGCGCTCGGCACGCGCGTTCTTGGCAGCATCGTTCCCCTTCATTTCGCCCCACCATCCACTCGAGCTTCGCGCACAATGCTTGCTGAACGCCCGCGCGCCGACCGTTAGTGGCTCTGTTGGTGTATGTCGCTCTCCGAACGCAGCAAGGCACTGGTCAAGTGTCAGCGGGGCCACGTCACGACTGCCCACGGTCTGCTGGAAGCCCAGCAGTGTCAGAATCCCCCGCGCGCCGCCGAGCTGATCCACTAGTGATGCCGTAGCTGCTCGGACACCGTCTTTATTTTCACTACTCACTGTAGCAACGAACGCATGGATGGCGTCCGTGGAGACTGCAAGAACTCGGTCCCGACTTGAGTGTTCCGGTGTCACGCCTTCAAGCACGGGGTTTGACATGTCGGTGACGTCTGATGACAAGGACAACGGGTTCCTGCCAGTCTCGTACCACGCGTTGATCGTCACTGCTAGTTGATGCACGTACGGACACGCTGACACGCTTGTCAACACTTGATCGACGGTGACGGGCTCCGATAGATCAGTGACTTCGTCGTGGTGGAGCATCTGCGCCCGGAATTGAGCGGGGCTTTCGGCATCAAGGGCCGAGCAATCACTAGCGAAGTAGCTGCGCAGTGCTCGCTCGATTGAATCGCGGGGCTGCGTCTCCATGTTTGTCGTGTATCGTTGGAAGCTGACAAATGTGGTAATGGGCTGCACGCGCTACGCTGGCCAACCATCACTCACACGGGATCATTCTGACGTTCATGCAGCCATCTGACGTCCGCGATGATCTCTGCAAGGGCCAACGATGATATGAAGAAGTTTTAAAGCGTTTGCTGAGTGTTTGCAGGTTCATTAGTTAGTAAGTAGGGTGAGCGGAAGCTGTATCGCTATCGTATAGTGTAATCTGCACAGTAGACTACGCAACTGGGAGCTCTGGACAGTCATCGTCGCTCGTGTTAGTGGTAGCAGTAGCTGGAGCTGCCGTGGGAGCAGCAGTCCGAGCAGCAGTCGGAGCTGCGGTTGGAGCAGTCGTAGGAGCAGCAGTCCAAGCAGTTGAAGCAGTCACCACGGTCGGAGTTGCAACTACAGTGACAGTAGGTGTCGACTTGCACGGCTGCAGATGCGCGCTCTGCTCGGTGCTGAACGCCATGCAGAAGCGGCAGGTGCTGATTCCACCAAAGCAGCCCACACCGCCGCCATTGGGGCAATCCGGAGGAGAGTTTTCCCCCGTGATTCCTACAGCCTTATCGCCGGGAGACACCTGGTCCGAGCACATATCCGCCGTCGTGACCTGCACACCAGTCCAGACCCACAGCAGAGCCAAACTTGTGATCTGGATTGCGCGCATCTTGAAGAAAGTTGGGTGGAAGGCTTCGAGTAGGGGGTGCGCTGCTGCTGCTGCTGCTGACTGGCAAGTGGCTGATTGAACAGTGTCTTGTTGCAGCGCTCTTCAGCGGTGCTGCGTATGCAGGTGATCCTGCACCATGTCTCCCAAAAAAAGTATCGGATCCTCATCAGGTCACGAGGACGCCGCTCCTAAAGATAATCGGCCAGCGCGTTCGCGCACCTGGCCATCCACCGTTGTCGTCGTTGCGTTGAGTGCATGCGCTGGATTGCTATCACGCTGCACTGATGTTTTCATGAGAAGCCAGCAGGGCCGTGACAGGCGTGTCAAGCAAGCCGAAGTGCTCGTCTGTCCTCGTGGTTCAGAGCCATGTTGGCAATGATGCACGAAACTGCGCTGGCGTGAGTAGCTTCAACTGGTTGCAGTCACGCGTGGCATGGTCCGCCCTCTTTCAGGACGCGGTCAACGGCCAGCGCTGGCATCATTCGGGCGTTGCATCCACGGCGCCGCGTTATTATATTATTGTGGGGTCAGGTGCATGCTGCGCATGCAGCACGAACCCCGCTGCCCCCAGCGTGGCGACGAAACGTCTACCAACGCCGAAGGGGCCAGTGGAGCTCGCGTTGGGCGCTCGAGGCAGCCAGCTTAGCTGTTGAAGTCGCAACGTGGCGTCACCGACCCCCGGAACACGAGCTCTTGCTCTTGATCTCGTGCGGGCACCGGAAGGGACGCTACCAGATCTCGATCGGCCCCTCCGTCGGCACTCGCCTCCAGCTCCGTCGTCCCCGTCGCTCCAGGCCGAAGGATGAACAACCTCGAGAACTCGTTCATCGCCGGCACTGGCGCCTACGTCAAAGGGAAATACGCCATCACCTCCACCGGCGTGGTCCGCAAGGGCACCGGTCGCGCCTTCAGCGTCGTGCCCGAGGAGCTGGAATGGAACGGCCAAGTCATCGGCCGCGGGGCCAGCGGCTGCGTGCTGCGATCGCGCCACCGCCCCACCAACACGCCGCTGGCGCTCAAGATGATCAACATGCACGACAGGACCAAGCGGGATCAGACCATCCGCGAGATCAACGCCCTCTTCGACTCCAAGTGTCCGTGCCTCGTCACCTTCTTCGGGGCATTTCTGCGCGACGGCGCGGTGGTGCTCGCGCTCGAGTATATGGACGGCGGCTCGCTGGAAAACGTCATCCACCAGCTCGGAACCATCCCGGAGCACGTCCTCGCCAGCGTGGCCTTCCAGATCCTCCACGCGCTGTCGTACCTCAAGACCAACAAGCGCGTGCACCGCGACATCAAACCGCCCAACATCCTGCTCAACAGCCACGGCCAGGTCAAGCTCTCGGACTTTGGCATCGCCTCCGAGCTCGGTAACTCCATCGGTGGGTCTACTTCTATCCGGATACATCCCAGTAGTTGCGTTCCTATCCTTCGCCTCTGACCTTGACACTCCTTTCGTTGCAGCCATGTGCGGCACCTTCGTAGGAACCTTCCGCTACATGTCTCCTGAGCGGATTCAGCACACGCAGTACAGCTACAGCTCGGACATCTGGAGTCTCGGCCTCGTACTCATGGAGGCTGCCACGGGCGTCTACCCGTACCCGAAACACAACACCTGCATCGACATGCTGCAAAGCGTTCTCGAAGCGCCGCCGCCCGCACTCTCGCCGCAGTACTTCTCGCAGGACTTCTGCGACTTCCTCCACCAGTGTCTCCAGAAGAACCCGCTGGACCGCGCCTCGGCCGACACATTGCTCGAGTCACCTTGGTTGCAGCGCTGCGGAGCAGTCAGTAAGTCAATTGCTTCAATGTCCATAATCGAAGGCATTCACGGTGCTGACGGTGCTTCTTGCTTTGGTTTGGTAGATCTTGAGAGCTCAATTGCCAACGTGCGGCATTGGATTGACTCACTTCAGTAGAGTTAAACAACCTGATACAAATAGAGACACATCCAACAACACTCCCCGTACGACCTTCTACCCCATGCACAGCAAATAACCATCCACACGAATTGTCGATAAAAGACTTTGGTTGTACTGTTACATAGGTTATCATAAATAATCTCTTTGGCGGAATAGCTCCGCCGTTGTGTTCACACCCACCACAACCACTTGGGACTATTGGGCTTCGTTCACCTTGAAGCGTTTTACTGGGACTCGGCGTCTTCAGCGACTCCGTTTCCCATGATGTAGCCCATGGCGGCCTGCAGGCAGGCCAGGTAGTACGCCGCCTCAGATCCGTCCTGGGACTCGTTGATCGCATACTGCTCCATCAGATACACCTGCGAGTGCAGGTGGGGCAGGTCGCAGCGGCTCAAGACGTACACCAGCAGCGGCAGCAGCACGTCCGCCGAGATGCAGCTGCTGTCGAGGTCGAGTCCTTCCTTGGCCTCGCGGTAGAGCGTGCACACGGCACGCATGAAGGCCGACAGCACGCTGGACGGGACCAGGTGCGGCATCTTGTTGAAGGCGGCGATGGAGTCGGAGAAAATCTCCTGCTGGGTGGCCTCGGCAGGAATCTCCACGGGGACGCCAACCTCCTCAAGGCTGAGCTCGCGCATCTTCGCGGCCTGCTCGCGCCACGAGGCGTTGAGCTCGTCCAAGTCGGTGGCCGTGCCGCGGTAGCACGCGCAGGCCAGGCGACTGAAGACCATGTGCTCGACGAACAGACGCAGCGCCGGACGCAGCTTGTCGTCCAGGTTGGCCTCCTTGGCCACGGCGTTCTCGATCTCCAGCACCAGCGACTGCAGGACGTCGCGCGACTCCCTGTCGTCGAACACGGTCGCGGGGCCGGGTTGGCTGCTGGCGCGCGTGAAGGAGCGCATGGTGTCCAGGCAGAGCTTGTCCAGCGCCTTCTTGAGCTCGGGCTTGAGCAGCTTCTGGCGGCTCAGCAGCTTCTCGAACTTGACGAGCGCGGGCGAGGGCTCGTCCGAGGCCGACACGACGCAGTGCGCCTTGGCCAGCAGCTGCGGCAGCGTCAGGCCGTTGGGCTCGAGCGTCTTCTGGCCGTGCAGCTCCATGAGCCTGCCCAGGTAGCGGGCCTGCAGCTGCAGCACCTGGCGCGGCCAGTCCTCGGCCAGCGCGCGGTCCGACGTCTCGAGGCCGTCCAGTAGCGTCTGGCTGGCGGCGAAGCTGCCGCGGTGGCGGCCCGCGGCCAGCTCGTCGGCCTCGTCCATCTGCAGCAGCGTGCGCATGTCGCCGAGCACGGCCAGCGAGCGGTTGCCCGTGGCCACCTCGGCAACGAGCTGCATCTGCAGCAGCGCTACCTGGTCGCGGCGGCTGGAGCTGAGCCAGCAGCTCACGCTGCGCAGCAGCTCGCGGCGCTTGGACAGCCGCGCCTTGCGCTTGAGCACGTGCTGACTCTCCTGCTGGATGCGGCGCGTGAGCTGCTCGAGCGCAGAGGACGCGGCCGAGTCAGCGGCCACGGCGGCGTCGAAGCTGCGCCAGCGGCGCTGCCCCACGTCGGCCGTCGGGATCGCGTGGTCCACGCCGCCGAACGAGAACGTGCTAGGGATGGAGGTGCGGCGACGCAGCGCCGCGGCCTCGGACTCGACCGGCGGGGCGCGCGGGGGCGAGGCGGGCGCCGAGACGGCCTTCGCGTCCACGACGCGCTCGGGCGCGCGGCCCGCGGAGGCGCTCAGATCCTCCAGGGCCATGACGGGAGTGTGCGGCCGGAGGGACTTGCGCAGCACGGGGTGAAAGTAACAATGAGCTGCCGCAGCGACGTTGAGCTGCGCGTCTCTTCTGCCGGCAACTTGCGTGGTAGGGCTAGGTCGCTGTCGTGGCGGGCAAGCGCAGGGCCCGCTTCCCAGCTGGTATAGGTTCTCGCGGGTGATCTTATTATGCGGGGTGCGACGCGCCTCCCACGTATAGTCAGGTCCAGATGTCGCGATCTATCCACGCCAGGCGCTGTACATCTGCATCGACTGCCGTAGGCACGCATCGAGTCCCGCAGGTGAAGATTTGCAATGTGTGTCGATCTCAAATCCAAACGTCGGAATATGGGCAGGATGCCCGCCATACATACAGCAGCAGCAGCAGCCTCAAGAGCGAGCACGTGGCGCTGCTTGCTCGCAGTGCTGGATAGGGGTCGTTCGTCTGGTGATCAGCTCGGTCCTATCCTGTCTGACGCTCGGTAGCGGCCGAGAACGCTCGCAACCACCTGGCCATCATTGCCGCTGGCGGAACTCGAATCCAGTTGCGGTCAGCTGACGGGTAACGCGCAGCTTGCTGGGTTCTATTATCTGCTGGCTGCGTCGCAGCGGCCAAGATCCTCGATGGCGGGATTTCTCGGCTTCTCAGAAAAGAAATCTTCTCCTTCTGCTTCTCTCGGCCCTGCTGCCGAGCCGGCGATTCGCCCGGCAAAATTTGTGCCTGCTTGTCGGCGCTGTATTTCGCTCTCTGCTGGGCTCTGTATGTTGGCTCGACGCCTCGATGCGCCGGCTCATGCGATGAATTTTATACATGTACAACAACTGAATTTTATGCAGAAATGAGCCTCGGTCTCTTGGCGCGCACTTGAGCGGCTCTTCTGGGGCGCGCTTGCTTGCTGGCGTTGCAGAGACTCGGCACGGACGCAAGACGGTCGGCATTTCTCCAGGAAATGCTCCAGCGCTGCTGCGAGCACCGCAATATTTTAGAACGCCAGATCTGGCCCTAGATCGGCGCAGATGAGCCGCCGTTTCCCAAAGTTGGTGACGATCGAGGATCGCTGCTGGCGCCAGCACCGCCACCCATTGCTGCTGCGGCACTGCCGAGGTGCGTGCGCCGCCTTACCCACCACCACGTGGGCCGGTGGACGGCGTCGTGCTGGCCAGGCGACCATCTCGGTGCGCGCTGCACGACTCGGCGGCGGGGCGACATTACCTTATGACGGCGGGAGCGAGGTCTCCGGCCTCGTCGTGCGAGGGCAACGCTGCTCATCGCGGCTGAGCGGGCGGCGGACGCATACTTTGGTGACTCAGGGCAGACCCATACGATGGCGACCACGGGAAGCGGAGACCGACGTGGCGGGCAGGACGTAGCGTTGCATTATTGCGGTTACCTTCAGCGGGTGCTACGCTACTGTCTGCCTGGGATTGACGACGCCGATCGGCTCGACTTACTGGTTCTTCTTGGCCTCCAGCTTCTTGAGCGCGCGCTTGCGCAGCGACAGGTGGGTCATCATGGCGCCCTACACAACACAGTCCCATACACAAGTTCGTCAGTGAGTCCGTCGGGGCTAGTCTGCGGCGTCGCACGCGGTTGCTGGCGACGCCGGCGGCGGTTAGATGGCTCAGTTAGCGCAACGCACCTTGCTCAGCAGCCACGTGGGGGCGCTCTCGTACAGCCAGATCTGCAGCGCGTGCGGCCAGTAGGGCGACAGCAGCGTGTCGTAGCCCAAGTGGGCCACCGACGCGCGCGCGTACGTGGCAGGCGACGGCACCATGAAGCTCGCGTGGCGGATCTTGGCCAGCTTGGTGGACACGAACATGGGCACGTGGCACTGCACGTGCACGTTCTTGGCGCTGTACTCGGCGGCCAGGCAGAGCGTGAACTGCTCGATGTACTTCTTGGTGGCGCTGTATTCGCTGAGCAGCGGCACGACCATGCGGCCCGAGCCAGAGCTCACGTTGACGATCACGCCGCGCTTGCGCTGCGCCATACCAGGCAGCACCAGCTTCGTCATGACGGTGGCCGCGGTCACGTTGAGCTTGATGAGGCTGTCCACGCGGTCCTCGGGGAGCTGGTCGAAGAACTCGGGGAAGTCGTACGACACGCCCACGTTATTGAACAGCACGCCGACGTCCTTAACCTGATCCAGCTTCTTCTGCAGCGCCTCGCGCACGCTGGGCTCGTCCACGCGGTTGAAGTCCACGGCCAGGATCTCCACCTGCACCTTGGGGTACTTGGCCAGAATCTCGCTGCGCACCTCCTCGAGGCGGCTCTGCGTGCGGCTCATGAGCACAACGTTCATGCCCTTGCGTGCCAGCTCCATGGCCAGCGCCTTGCCAATGCCGTCCGTGGCGCCCGTGACCACACCCCACTGGCCGAAGCTCTTGAGGCTCTTGGCCGGGCGCAGGAAGAACGTGTAGAGCGAGCCCAGCAGCTGCAGCGCCAGGCGCGACAGCACGAGGCAGCCCACGGCCGCGCTCACCTTCACGGCCAGGGGCGACGCGGACAGCGCCGCCTGCACGGGCGCCAGCAGTTCGAGCACGCGGTCAGCCATCTCGGGGGAGGAACGAATAGTGGCCACTGATGCCCGTGTCGGCACCAGTGTTTGATGCGGATACAATGACGTCACACCTCGGATCAGGCATATCAGTTATGGTGAGTTCGCGGCGCAATCGCCAACAGGAACCACCCGATACGGTACGCAAAGGTGCCAGGAACGCAGGCGAGTGCTGCCTCCAGGGGCAAGACTGTACATGTGATATCCCATGCATCGTGGTGAGAGATAGAGCGGGGCTGGCGCTTGGTTTAAGGGTACATGTATTCACAACAATGGTACAGGATCGGTGTGGATGTCATTGAAAGGTTATTATGCAAATACGTTTTCGCAGCACCAACTCTGAGAACGAGATTTTGGCAGGTTGACGTGTGCATGGAGCGATGGCCTGGTCGCACTGTGAAGATCAACCACACTAACACGAGGCAAGGCGTTCAGGTTCCCGGCGTACAATATGCACCCTTTGAACCGGGAACTTCGTGTACCGGAAGGTCTTCTGTCTCGTGGTCCTGTGGTGACCCACACTGTTGTCTGTGTGAGCAGGCCTTTGTCGCTCACGATTCCGGACACACAATAAGCCGACCCTCTGTCCGTTGCATCTTGAGGCTTCAGCCTGTAGTGAGTCACAGATGAAAGCAATGCGTCGCTCGTTGATGCAGCGGTATTCCAGCTCCGACGTACTGAAGTCTGGCAGCAGACCGTCTCATAGTTGGTGAATGCGATGGGGCTCGACGCTAGTCTCCCTTCGCGGCCTCATCTTTCGGACGGTGTGATTGGGCCGGTGGTCAAGCAGAAGAACGAATTGACGGGCAGCATCTTCGCACCGCTAAACGGGCTTGCCAGCTTGACCAGTGTCAAGCAAGTTGCAGTATGGGAGATGGCTAGTAGATACCTTGTGGGAGGTGGCTACAAGTAGATACCGAACTGTGGACCCGTTTGCCATTCAGTCTCTTGCCTCGTGTTGCCTCCACCGTATTGTGACACCCCTATTTTTAACGTGGGATCATTCTCGCTGGTTTTGTTGGCAGTCCATGGTGGCTTGCAGTGCAAGCCACAGAACAAAACTATGGCACCTATCATGCAAGTGACGGCAAAACTTTTGTCCCAAAGATCGACAAAAGGTGGTGCTCTCATTTTGCCACTCGGTTGGTGCTTTAAGGTAAGCAACCTCCCGCTAAGTACGACTTATCCTTTTCGCGTGCTGACTACTGGTGGCGTGCCGATTACATAATTGGCACTTCGCCCGCCCTCCTCATCCTCAGCGCGTGCGTGTGTGGGCATAGCTGGCTAGTGGCTGTGAGCGACGATGGGGAAGCGGCGCCGGATCCGCAACATGCTGACGGTGTCGGACGGCTACTGGGGCTTCGTGCACCAGAAGCGCTTCTACCGCTGGCTCTACGCGTCGCTCACGTTCTTCGCCATCTTCGCCGTGGTCGTGGCCTTCTTCGACGTGGGTGCAGGCACGTCCTACGCCGCCAGCTTCGTCGCCAGCAAGTACACGCAGGGCCAGCTGGACGAGAACGAGCGCTTGCTGCAGTGGATCTACGTGTTCTACCCCACGCCCTTCGCCTTCGCCTGGTTCCTCGTCTACTTCGCCAAGTTCCTCTTCTGCTGGAAGATCAAGCGCCTGCGCAAGGCGCGCAACTACAAGTACAACCTCATGCTGGCCTCACTCGTCGTTGCTGTCTTCTACGCCTTCGTACTCAAGTCCGTGCTCAAGATGGCGCTCTACTCGGGGCCCAAGCTGCGCAGCGCCATCGTCATCGGCCTCTGCGAGCTCGGACTCGTGGGTATCGAGGTCTTTGACGAGCGCAAGGAGCGCAAAGAACGCCACCGACGGAAGAAACTGCTGCGTGATCAGCAGGCAGCTGAGGAGCAGATCTACCGCCAGCACGAGCACAAGTCGGACGCGTCGGCGCAGCAGCAGTTGGCCCACACGAGGAACCCGGCCAGTGTGTTGTAACCAGTGTGTTGGTTCATGGCTTTCGGCTCTCTGCGCTGGGAATGGACAACTGCATCTTCACATATTTAGGTCCGCTCCAGGGCAGCAACAAGACTCGAAATGCGTAGAGCAAAAGATCGCCTCAAGTTTTTTTTTCGCAAAATTGGCCTGCTGGCTGGTTTTGGGTGTCGTTATTAGTTACTTTTACTTCTATGGTCAATATCCTGGCGGGGCAAGCCTCTATACATGTACATGGGGCGACGGGGCCAAGTGGTCGCTCATGCCTCAGGGTTAAGGTGAAGGCTGCAAGTCTCGAGACAAAGCTGCAATCCAGACCAATGCGAATTGGTCCTCCTCTCCGTCCGGGTTGAATAGTATCGAACACGTCGAATCGCCAAGGACAATAACGCTGTGCACCTCGTGCCGGGGGAAACTCCAACCACTTGCGCAAGTGCAAATTCTCCAACGAGTGCCAAAAGCCAAGTTGAAGCGGTTCGATTCGACCACCGAGAAATCCACCGTTACAGTTGTACCCACAACCTCACTGAAACCAAGAGAAGCTTCGGGTAGCTCCATTTTCTGGCGCAATTCTGCGCGTCATTCGACGGATTCCCACGGCCGCAGCAGGACCCCCGTCCGCCTCCCACCCTTAGCGCCATGGGCAACGAGCCCAGCAAGCAGCGGCGGCAGTCGCGCGCGCGGCAGTCGCAGACCCAGACGGGCCCGCGCCCCATCGCCGGCCGCTCGGACGCGCTCACGCAGATGATCCCGGACCAGTTCACGTCGCTGCCGCAGGTGACGCAGGCGCTGCGGCGCTCCGGCCTCGAGAGCTGCAACTTCATCGTGGGCATCGACTGTGCGTGCTGCAGTTTCTCCGCGTTACGGAGCGGTCTCACTCATTGTGACTGCTGCTGCTGCTGCTGCCAGGCACCAAGTCCAACGAGTGGAGCGGCAAGCGCACGTTCGGCGGCCGCAGTCTGCACGAGATCGACGACCCGAGCGCCAGGAACCCGTACGAAGACGTGATCGAGACGATCGGCCGGACGCTGCGCGACTTCGGTGCGTTTGCTTGTTGGACGCGATGGGCCTGGCGGCTGATTGCTCGCTTGCTTGCTTGTGGGTCGCGCTGACGTCTGGACGCCGTGTTGACCGCGCAGACGAGGACAACGTCATCCCGGTGTACGGCTTCGGGGACGAGCTGAC
Organism: Phytophthora fragariaefolia; assembly: GCA_030267785.1. Taxonomy (NCBI): domain Eukaryota; phylum Oomycota; class Peronosporomycetes; order Peronosporales; family Peronosporaceae; genus Phytophthora; species Phytophthora fragariaefolia. Next base: position 54,431 of record BSXT01000336.1, on the reverse strand, counting down.
GTGCGACCGCGCGGTGTTCACCTTCGCGGAGCGCGAGGGCCAGGCCGGATTCCCGCTCGAGAGCATCCGCTCGCGCTACCGAGAGGTGGTGCGCAACGTGGTCATGGCGGGCCCCACGTCCTTCGCGCCAATTATCAACGAGGCGGTGAACATTGTCAATCGCACGGGGGACTACCACATTCTTGTCATCATTGCCGATGGACAGGTCACGCGCTCGGTGGATATTCCTCCCCATGCGGTCAGCAAAAACGAAAAGGAGACGATTGACGCCATCACGTACGCCAGCAACTTTCCCCTGAGCATTGTCATGGTAGGAGTGGGTGACGGCCCGTGGGAGTCTATGATCTACTTCGATAATTATCTCGTCCACAGGAAGTTTGACAACTTCCAGTTTGTTGAGTATCACAAGATCACTTCACAATTTAGCGACCCACAGATGAAGGAAGCACAATTCGCACTGCAGGCGCTGATGGAGATACCTGATCAATATCGGACGATCAAAGCCATGAACTACCTGGAACGCGGACCGTACCGTGTCCGTACCGACTTGCCACGTGTGGATGTGTTTCCGCCGCCGCAACCAGTTGAGAACGTACACCAAAACCATACCTACGGGGTCTTCCAACCTAATCTTCAACATACACAAATGCGCGCCGTAGCTACTGCAACAACAACAACGCAATACGGGCAGGCGGCATCACCATCAGCTCCTCTCTTCGGTTCTGCAGACGATGCGCAGGACAGGTCAGCTCGCCCGACGCTGCAGCATCGCTCGTCGCAAGCTGAGATGGATCTCGCTCAACTCCAGGAGACGTTGCTGTGCCCCATCTGCGAGGATCGCAAAAAGAACACGGTGTTCCAGTGTGGGCATGAAACGTGCCAAAAGTGTGGAGAGTTCCTCTCACACTGCCCTCTTTGTCGGCAACAGATACAGGTGCGTATCAAGCGCTTTGGTTGATGCTGAGTACGTATGAGAAGGCAGGGCCGAGGGTCAATTTGATGACTCTTAGACATGATATCGTGGGCGCCACGAGTAAAACGTTGTGAACTCGAGTGAATTGTAGTACAAGTGGTCGAGGTTAGCGCCCTAGGTAGCAATTCGCGCTCCTCATTTTGATGATTTATTTTTCAAGGGTTTATAGTGCCTGTTGCAAGGTGCGAGTTAGTGAACTGGGAATTTGCTTCTGTCGTGTGTTTTGGCTTCAGCTTCGCCTGAAACAGTCGGACAGATCCCAATCCGTTGAGCCCGCAATGCAAGGCGAAGTTGGCGCGTTCTGTAGATGAAGTAGGTAAGGAGAGGGAGTGAACAAAATGTATTGCGGCCACTTCCGATGGCAACCACGCTACGATTCCGTCATCCTGCTGGAGGCTCGACCGATCGGCCTCCTGGCTCGAGGGGAGCCGTTATGTTTATGGGGACACCGACGGGCACTCGCGCTTGGCGCCGTGGCGAATGCACACGCCGTTGCGCACCGCGCCCTTGTTGCAGCCCTCGGCCTGGCAGCGCTTGCCACCGCCGTGCGAGACGCAGAGCGTGCCACCCACCGCGCTCTTGGAGCAACCCTCCACCTGACAGCGCTTGCCCCCGCCGTGCGCGATGCACAGTCCTCCCAGGAGCGCTGTCTTGGTGCACTCGGGCATTTTGCACTTCCGGCCGCCGCCGTGGGCCGAGCAGAAGCCGCCCACGAGCGCCGACTTGGTGCAGCCCGCCTCGCTGCATCGCTTGCCGCCGCCGTGCGAGATGCAGAGACCGCCCTGCTTGGCGCTCTTGGTGCAGTCCGGGTGCGCGCATCGCTTGCCGCCGCCGTGCGAGATGCAGAAGCCTCCCGTCTTGGCGCTCTTGGAGCAGCCCTCGGCGCGACAGAAGCGGCTCTGCTTGTGGTACTTGCAGAACGTGCCTTCCGGGCCGCGGATGGTGCGGTAGCAGTCGGGCTTGGCGCACACGGTGTTGAGCATGGACGACAGGTCGAAGCCGCCGCGCGAGCTGCCGCCGGTGCTGCTGCTGCTGTCATCGTCGTCCACGTTCGTGGGCGGCTTCATGTCGCCGTTGATGATGTAGCTGAGGCTCATGGCGGCGATGCCGCTGACCGCTTCGCCATCGCCGTCCTCCGAGCTGCGGGGCGGTGAGGCCACGGCCGCGGCGTTGCCGCGGTCCATGTTCTCATCGTCGTCGCTCGACGTGCACGAGTCGAAGCGGCCGCCCGCCATAGCGTACGCCATGGGCAGCTTGGCGGGCTCCCCGCCTGGGCGAGCCAGCGTCTTGGTGAGCGGCGAGTGCAGGTGCTGGATCTGAGGGAGCACAGGGCAGTGGGAAGCGGACGGCGAGCCCGGCGTGGCGGCGTGCTGCTGCTGGGGGCGGTGGTGCTCGGTAATAAATGAAGGGAAAGTACTCGCGTTCATCAAACGAGTTGGGGTGGGTGGGAAGCTGCTGCGAGAGCGAGGCTTGGGATGATCGTACGACGCTGAGTCGTGGGGGGCGCGGGGGTAGTAGGATTCCGATGCCGGAAGAGCTACTGGAGCGGTGGTATCTCTCGCTCCGGTGTTACGCGGGACGAGTAGATGGGGGTGAGAGTGAAAATCTCAAATGAACGCGACTGCGGCCGGATGGTCCCTCCTCCGGCCATTTGGACTGCCTATCGAGCACCGGTGCAGAGAAAGCCGTCGCGGCGCGCGTTGCCCTTTTTGAACGGGTTCTGCTGCTTCGGCTGGTGGCCGATGGACGCCGTCGTCGGCGTGCTAAGAATTTGCCAATCGATCGGCTTCGCGGTTGCGCGCGATGGCCGGTCGGCGGCTGTTTCAGGAAGCGAGTGCCAACTTCGTAGCGTAGCGGATGCATGTGTAGATCGCTTTGCTACTTCGAGTTCAGAGTCGCCGTCAGCGCCGCCAAGACGCGAGGAGCGCGCCGTCAGCTGGCCGCTGAATCTTGGACACGACTTGACGTGGCGACGGATCGACCGCCGCCTTGCCACGGGCTTTCCAAGTGCGCGCGCCATGGAGCTGGATCCGGCACGATACCGAAACCCCCACGCCAAGTACATGTACGACAGGTCCGCGCTGCTACGGTGTGACGAGTGCTGCCTTCGTTCGATGACACCGCCCCGGTGCCAACCAGGGCCCGCCCGTCGCGAACGCGATGGCAGCTCTATGGCAAAGGCAACTGGCCTGCTGCGAACGCGACGGCGAGGCTCCATGGCAAGCAAGGCGGCACAACTGGCGAGAGACTCGTTGCTGCGGCCCGCGCAGCGCTCTGTAATCCCGCGCGCGCGTGACCACACCGATTGCTGAGCTCGGCACCCTGTGCGTGTCCGTAAACGAGCCTATGACCCGCTCGCCGCCCGCTTTGGCCCACAAGTTGCCACCGTCGCTGCAGCACTTCATCTTCCGCCCCTCGCGGCTCTGTCCGATTCGTGGAGTCATGCCTGGCTGCTGTCGCTGGCTTTCTGCTGGGTGCACACCGGGGAGCGGTGTGCGCTCCGGCCCGGAGCCACGCCTCGGAAGCAAATCAGCGCGTCGTGCCGCAGAGAGCAGTCGTCCACCGCGCCAAGGTCAGTCCGGCTTACAGTACGTATTGCGGCCTGTTTACTTCAGGATTGTTGAAGGCTCCAGTAAGGTCGGACCTTGCTGCCGCTTCGTCTGAGATGATCCTTCCACCTTCACTTTCACAAGACTGAGGCTGCGTGTACTATTCTAGCGGCGGTGGCCAGCTCTCCGCCGCAGCTCGAGATAAATTTCTCGCGTCCCGGCGGCTGACGCTTGCAAACTCCTTCGCGTGCTTTGGTGATGGCGATGCCGATCCGGTTTGGCGGAGACCTCGAAGATAACACATGGACGCTAGTAACGCACCAAGGTGCTCGTCTTTATGATCTACGTCTGGTCGACTGTGTTGCACTGCAAGTGATGGTGCCCTGTTGGACTTCTTATTCGGTAGTTTTTTTTATTCAGCGGCGAGTAAGCCGGTGGCAACGCGCCTACTGCAGACCCACTCGTTTGCCCAGCTCGAGCAACCACGTCCATATGCTCGCGCTTCGTCGCCTCGAGCGCCGACGCTGCGCAATCGACTCGGCCAGAGCTTGAAGCGATCAGCCACCACACCGCACCAAGATGGGGAAAGGCTCCTCGACCAATAGCCGGTGCTCGTCGACAGTGCCGGGGCCGCGACGTGTGACTCGCCCTAGAGCTCCCGTGTCCTCGCGCACGCAAGTCGCAATTGCACGAAGCAACCCGAGCTATCGACACTCGCCGGTTCTCTCGCGCTGGAGCTGCCATCACCGCTGCCCTTGCCGCGGTGGTCTAGCCGTGATTCTAGAACAAACGATCGTTTGATGGTCGCTGCTGCGCTGTGCTGTCAACGCGCTGAAGAACGCAGCTCGAAATGCCTCCGCTTGCACATTACATACGTGCACTTTTGACTCACCCGTTCATAATACAGTACTAGGCTCAATTACAACTGAACCACCTGGTGAGCCCTGTCCAAGCGGAGCAAGGTGGCCGGTGTGAAAGGCACGAACCCCACGAACCCCAGGCGAGGCCGCCGTGCTCTCTAGAGTGGTCAGGCCACGCTGAAGAAACATCGCGCGAACAAAACTGACTGTGGCGTAGGCGCTGACTGACGCGCGGGCCAGTGGTCACTGCCACGAAGGCGTCGTGTGTAATGCTAGGCAAGCCTTAGCGCGAAAGACTGCGTTGCAGCGTGGCCGCGGGCGTCTGGTCCGTCGAAGATACGTTGCTGCTCATCATTCCGTTTCTTGTCAGCTCGATCTTTTGATACCGGTCGCAGATTGTTTCACGCCCTTTTGACAATTCACGCCCTTTTGACAATTGTCCATGTTGAAGTGAGGGGTCTGTTGTCGAATACGTACTTACTGATGATGCGAACTTACTGGGAGGAAACTATTGATGATACGACTTATACTGGTAGGAGCCTGCGTTTTAAACGGATCCATTTTCCTACCATTGCTCTCGCAGGCGCTCTAGCATACTTCTGCAGCCAACACCAGCGATTTTTATGATGGACTCTGTGGTCTGCTGTCGTATATCTTGCCAGCACCTGCAAACTTGTGTTCGGTATTGGGAGTCCAAGCGCTCTTACTTACGTTTGGGGATATGCAACCATCAAGACGCAAAGATGACTGCGCGTGCAGCGAAAAGCTGTTTATTTCAGAGACCAAGCAACCTTTGAGCTCGATCATTTTCATGTTGGTACAGTCTATTGTTCCCCTGCTGTTTATCTGGTCATACTGTACCAGCTAAGATTTTCGGTGCATTATAATAGATTCCAAATTGGATGACGTATGATGTGGATCAAGCCGAGTGTCTCAACAAGGTGTTCATCAAGTACGTAGTACTACCGCTTGAGATCAATAGCGTTAGCATGAACCATTGAGCTTATGGTTTCTTCCTTTGTCAGTGGTTGGCCATATCTCAACAAAGCCATCGAAGTACATGTGTGTGCCCTGTGTGCGAAGTGCTTTGCCCACCGCCTTCGCCTCATAGAATGAATGGAGCATTGTGGCGCTGTCGAGGCCGCTCTCAGCGACACCATCCGACGGTGATAGCATCAGGCATCGGTGCTCTTCTATCAACGACAGTTTCACGGATGAACCAAAGCTTGTCCTAGTAAAATCCAACATTCAAATTGATTTTTTTTAGCAAGTGCGGATCCGATATTGAGGCATACGACTTCCTGAATCCTAATTTTCACCTCCCATCTGCTGCATCTATTGCGAGCATTATCGATTGACTGCTCAAAGCTGACAGTAAGGTCTATTTGCAGCAGACACCTGGAGAAGCCTGCAGCTTGCGACTAATCTAAGCGTCGTTCAGAGCAGCGACACCAGGGAGCACCTTGCCCTCAAGAAGTTCCAGGCTGGCACCGCCACCCGTAGAGATGTGGCTCATCTTGGAACCAAGGCCGGCCTGTTCAACGGCGGCCACAGAGTCGCCACCGCCCACAATGGTCGTGACACCGCTATCCGTGCTCTCCGCTAGAGCCTTGGCCACGCTGAACGTGCCCTTAGCGAACTCGGGGAATTCAAAGACACCCATAGGGCCGTTCCATACAACGGTCTTACACTCCTTGAGCTCCTTGGCGAATGTGGCCTGGGAGTCAGGACCAATGTCCAGGCCCAGCCAGTCCGAGGGGATGGCGTTGGCAGGCACGACCTTCGACTGCGCGTCGGCGTCGAACTTGTCGGCGACCACAACGTCAGAGGGGAGTACGATCTGCACACCGCGCTGTTTGGCCTCCTCCAGGATCTCCTTGGCGAGCTCGACCTTGTCTTCCTCAATGATAGACTTGCCCACGTCCAGGCACTGGGCCTTGTAGAACGTGAAGATCATGCCACCACCGATAATGATCTTGTCGCACTTCTGCAGCAACGACTTGAGCACGGGGATCTTGGTGGACACCTTGGCGCCGCCGATAATAGCGCCCAGCGGGCGCACGGGGGCGTCCACCGCGCCGGAGAGGTACTTGAGCTCCTTCTCAATGAGGAAGCCGGCGACATTGGTCTTAATGTAGTTGGTCACGCCCTCAGTGGACGCGTGCGCGCGGTGAGCCGTGCCGAAGGCGTCGTTCACGTACACGTCGGCGCCGTGGGCCAGCTGCTTGGCGAACTCGGGGTCGTTCTTGGTCTCCTGCTTGTAGAAACGCACGTTCTCCAGCAGGACGATCTCGCCGTCCTGCAGCGCGTCTATGCCAGCGTCCACTTGGGGGCCAATGCAGTCGTCCAGCTTCTTGACGGGGCTGTCCAGCAGCTCGCTAAGGCGCGCGGCCACGGGCGTGAGGCGCAGCTCGTCCTTAGCCTCACCGCCGGGACGGCCCAGGTGCGAGCACAGCACGGTGCGCGCGCCCGCGCCCTGCAGCAGCTTGAGCGTGGGCAGCACCGCGCGGATGCGCGTGTCGTCCGTGATGGTGGCGGGCGTCTGGTTCTTCTTGAGCGGCACGTTCAGGTCGGCGCGCACCAGCACGCGCGCGCCCTTGAGGCTCTGGCGCTGCGCCAGCTGGTCCAGGCTCAGCTTGGACGTGCTCATGGCGCGCACCACGGCGCTGGATGGGCGGGCGGCGCGCAGACTCATACGCGAGAGACGCAGCATGGCGGTTAGAGGCTGAGGGGCTTAAGAGATTAAGAGACGACTTGTGCGCGCGGAGGCGAATGCGACAATGGCCGCTGCAATCCAAGCACCAAGCACCAATTGTGCCGGAAACGCGAACCACTTTCCGAGCGCGATGGGCAGCCGGGGGACATAAAGATCACATCGGATTGCGCAGGTCATGTGTTCCTACAGGCCTGAACCATAGCTGATAAGGCTTTTACAACAGCTGTAGCTGTATCGTTTTAGGGAGATGTACTTGATCATGGAGTTGAATTTCAAATCATAGGAAGTACTATGATTTTGCGACAAAGTACGATGACGGTTTTACAAAGATACGCGAACGGGCACCAAGCAGACTGTACCAATTCATAGGTACTAATCACTTCAACATGAACCAACCTCAGAAGGAGCTTAAGCGTTCTTTCGGGTAATTACTCCCAGAGAGACATACACGCATGCAATGGTTTGAACACCAGCTCGGCCTAGATGACATACCTCTCGTAGTCGTCTGCTGTGTCATCGGCAGTGTCAGAGCGAGTAAAAGCTGAGCCCTTCTTCATGATCGTCTGCAGGCGGAATACCACCATCGGTGCCGACGGACGAGCCGACGGGTCCAGCGCAACGCACTCCTTGCCCAGCTCCACCATATCAGCCAAACATCCCGGTGAAAACTGCACTTTCAACGATCCCGATGACACCTTCTGAATGATCACTGCGTCGGGCACCTTCTTGCCGGTTGAGTCGACCCTCGCGTGAGAGTACGGCAGCGCCTGCAAATCTAACTCAGACAGCAGCACCCCGAACGAGAATACGTCGGCCTTTTCGGTGTAGCGTTCAGCCATCATGATCTCAGGAGCCATCCACAGCATCGTGCCGACGCCCGCCGTCATGGTGTGTTCTTGGCACTCTCGAGACGCACCAAAGTCCGTGAGTTTTGCCTGCAGATCCTCAGTTAACAGCACGTTCTTGGACTTGAGATCGCGGTGAATCACGATCGGGGAGAGCGAGTGCATGTACGTAAGGGCTTGCGCGATGTGGTACGCGATTCTGGTTTTGTCGTGGTCAAAGCCCTGGGGGTATTTCTGAGCTTCGTATTCTTTGAGCAAGGTTCGCAGATCCCCGCCCTTCATTAACTCAGTTAGCATACACAAGTCGGCAAGGGATCTCCACGAGACACCCACATATCGCACAACATGGGGATGAACTAACCAAGCCATGAGTTTGGCCTCTGCGAGAAACGCATTAACCTTCTTCAGATCTCGACGCATCTCAGGAAACAGCATCTTGATCGCTACGTCTTCGTCGATATAAGAGCCTCTGTAGACCTCTCCAAATCCGCCACGAGAGAGGACTGTCCCCACTTTCACTTGGTCGCGTGGAATTCGCGTGGCAACAATTGCATCGTCATTCCACAGTCCCGGTCCCATTGACGATTGTTCCGAATCACCAGTGGTCCCACCCGTGAAGGCGCTTCCTCTTGCCACGAGTGGGTTTCGAAGCGAGCTTAAATCCGTATTGGTGCTCCTATTGCGCATTGCAAAAGCAACAACCACCAACGCCATAAGGACTGTCGCGCCAACAGCGATACCAGCAATAGCTCCAACGCCGAGGCTGCTACTTGCCGGGGTTGATGGTGTCCCCAACGAAGACGACGATCCCGAGCCAGGCGCTTTGACGTCTTCAATTGACGACCCCGAGCCAGACTCCGACACAGTAGCAGTCATATTATAGAAAATAAAACCACCAGGAATGTCCGTGTACTTGTTCATACAGAAATTGGTATTGATTCCTGCAGCAGGGACGTCGAATTCAAAATACCCAGAACCACTCGAACCTGGGCAATTAAGCGCACCTGCCGATGCGCCTTTGTCGCCCATGTTGCGCTTCCATACCAGCCCCTCATTCGTCAGCTTGACAGTTGCGCTCCTAAACTTGGAATACCCGTCGTACAGACTCATGCAATCACCTGAGGCCTGGTATGAGGCTGAGTTTCCGAAATCCGTGCAGTCGTTGTTGTTGTAGTAGTCGTACGCCATAAAGGATACGCCGCCGTAAAGAGTCTCAAGACCAACAAGGCGGCCATCGTAGCAGCTTTGGTTAACAAATCCAACAAGGTTATTGTTATCGTCGTACTTGGCCGCACAGTTGTCTCCACTGGCTGCGACTTGGTTTACACAGTCGTTTAGCCGTTGCATGAACACGCCGGTTGGCGCCCCTGAGCAAGAGGAATCCTCGTAGATGCTCCAGAAGCGATGCAGCCCTGACTGATCTACGTTCACCATGGCTTGGACGGTTGATTAGATACGGGTCGTGCTGTCAGGGTCGTTCACAAGCTTTCAGGCTGCTAGGGCCCTTCCCGATTGCCAAATAAGGTTTTGCTGAATAACGCTTTCTCCCGGTCCGACGGCACTCTCGTCCTCGTCATCAACCGTGTAGGATCAGAGCCCCAAGCCGGCTGCATCGATTAATTGCTTCTGTCGATGCCATGAAGGGGGGTGGCAGAGAATGCAGGCCGTCAATCTGTATATATTTCTTACCCACTGTAGTTATTATAATACCAGCTCGTTAGGATGACAACCGAGGACGTCGAACTTCGTTAATACTAGCAAAATTAGAGCTGATTTATGAAAAAGTTGACGCTCAGCTGTGAGTTGGTCAGCACTTCTGCCCAAGTGAGTGAGCTGCCTACCGGTACGTTGTCGTCACAATTGCAGCATCAGAGCTATGACTGAAGCGTTGAGCTGATTCAAGGATTGAAATACCGGTTGTGTTATTAGGTAGCACAATCCACAAACGTATGTACGCATACTCATCTTCCTAACCAACTCTAACGACTAGGACGATGTGTGTGCTAGGCCTCGCGCGACGACGTAGCACGGATTGGTGTCGGCAATGGAAGACAAGTACATTTGACCGCTCCGTCGATCAACATGTACATGTAGGATATGTCAAAAGTTTGATGGGTGATGGTACCATCAGGGTCTTCAGGCGAGTTGCTCCTGTTGCAATAACTACAGTTTCTGCGGAAATGCGACTGTCAAGCATATTACATTGTGTCGCTCGGAGGGAGATCCGGCTCCAAATTGCCATTCACTACCATCGACGTTGCCACCGTGTCCAGTATCCATCGGAATAACACAGCAAGTCTCGTGCCAAAAAGTGATCTCACCACTCGCCCGCTGACGTCCCTCCGGCGGTCCTGCCTCGTCTCTGACGGGGCGAAGATTCTCGTGGTGCTGGGCCGCCGCCACCTCGGCGCAACACGGCAAAAACGCATGATCCGATGGATTACTCAGCGCCGCGCCATTGGCGGAAAAGGGTCCTCGGCTCGCACTCGCGAACTCGCCCCTCCCCCCCCGTCGTCCGCCGATGCTGCGCCGCGCTCTGAGGACGTCGCCCCGCCTGCTGCAGCTCCAGACGCGCCGCCTGCACCGCTCGCCCGCCGCCATGGCGCGCATCCTGTGCAGCGACCCGATCGACCCCGTGTGCCCCGAGCTGCTGCGCGCGGCCGGCCACGACGTGACGTGCGGCCCCGCGGCGCTCTCGCACGCCGAGCTGGTGGCGCAGGTGCCCGCGTACGACGTGCTGGTGGTGCGCTCGGGCTCGCGCGTGGACCGCGCCGTGCTGGACGCCGCGCGCCGGCTGCAGCTCATCGGCCGCGCCGGCACGGGCGTGGACAACATCGACATGGTGAACGCCACCAAGCAGGGCGTGCTGGTCATGAACACGCCGTTCGGCAACACGCTGTCGGCCGCCGAGCTCACGCTCGGACTGCTGTCGGCCGTGTCGCGCCTGGGCCAGGCGGGCGACGCGCCCGCCGTGCGCAACTCGCAGATCCACGGCAAGACCATCGGCGTCGTGGGCCTCGGCCGCATCGGCCGCGAGGTGGCCACGCGCTGCAACGCCTTCGGCATGAACGTCGTGGGCTACGACCCCATCCTGTCCAACGCCAGCGCCAAGGCGCACGGCATCGAGCCCGTGTCGCTCGCCGAGCTCTTCTCGCGCAGCGACTACATCTCGCTGCACGTGCCGCTCAACGCCAACACCAAGCACCTGGTGGACGCGCAGCGGCTCGCGCTGTGCAAGGACGGAGTCAAGCTCGTCAACGGCGCGCGCGCGGGGCTCATCGACCACGACGCGCTGCTGGCCGCCATCGAGAGCGGCAAGGTCGCCGGCATGGCCTTCGACATCCACGCGCCGTCCCCGCCCACAGACACCTGGACGAAGCTCGTGCGCCACGAGAACGTCATCGTCACGCCGCACATCGGCGCGCTCACGACGGACGCGCAGCAGAAGGTCGCGCGCGACCTCGCCTACAAGATCAACGACGCGCTCGCGGGCAAGTCGTTCAAGGGCGTGCTCAACGCGCCCAACATCGACTTTGGCAAGCGCGAGGAGTTCTTGCCTCTGCTTTCCCTGTCGGAGAAGCTCGGCAGCATGCAGGCGCAGCTGCTGGACGACAGCCGTCTCAAGCGCGTGCTTGTCATCGCTGAAGGACCCAAGGTCACGTCGTCCGAGCTCTCCGGACAGCTTGTAAAGGGCGTGCTCAAGGGCTTGCTGTCGCACATGCTGGAGGAGGAGGTCACGTTCACGAACGCCAAGCAGCTTGCGGACATTATGGGCATCCAGACTGTTGAGCACAAGCACGACGAGGCCACCGACAGCAGCTTCTCCGACCAGCTCACAGTTATCTTCGAGAAGGAGAACGGCACGTCCAAGAAGATCACAGGCACGGTGTTCGGCAAGAACCAGCTGCGTCTTGTGTCCTTTGACGACCTTCCCATGGACGCCATCCCGAGCGGCTCCATGCTGCTGTTCAACAACACGGACCAGCCCGGTGTGCTTCACAAGGTCACATCGGTGTTGGCGAAGCACAAGATCAATATTGGCTGCTTCGGACTTGCCCGTGAGGAGTCTGGCGCCGCTGCTGTCAGCGTGCTGAACGTAGATGAAGCCATCCCGGACGAGGTTATGGATGAGCTGGAAGATCTGGGCATGCTTACTAACCTTCGTCGCGTGAACTTGCTGGAATTAAATACCGCTGTCTCGGGAGGAATCTGGGAGAAGTTCCTGAAGCCCAATGCCAGTGCTATTGAGGAGGACGCTGAGTTTGCTGACGGGGAGACTGGAGTTGAGATCGTTCGTCACCCCAAGCCACGCGTGAAGCCGGCGTCCCCGAACTTTGGCTCGGGACCTTGCAAGAAGCGCCCCGGATACTCTCTTGACAAGATTCCTGACATCGTGTTGGGCCGCAGCCACCGCTCCAAGTTGGGCAAGGGTCTGCTGGAAGAGGCCATTGTGCGGACCAAGAAGATTCTGAAGCTTCCAGAGGACTACCACCTCGGTATCGTGCCAGCTTCGGACACTGGCGCCTTCGAGATGGCCATGTGGTCCATGTTGGGCGAGCGGCCAGTGGATGTCTGCTATTGGGAGTCCTTCGGCAAGCAATGGTTCAAGGACGTCACCTCGGAGCTCAAGCTTGACAACGTGAGGGAGTTTGGCGCGCCGTTCGGCCAGATTCCGGACTTCTCCCAGGTGAACTGCGACCATGATGTGCTGTTCACGTGGAACGGCACTACCAGCGGTGTTCGCGTGCCCAACGCCGACTGGATCCCGGATGACCGCAAGGGTCTGATCTTTAACGATGCCACCTCGGCTGCCTTCGCGATGGAGATGCCGTGGAACAAGATCGATGTGTGCACGTTCAGCTGGCAGAAGGTGCTTGGTGGCGAAGGTGGCCACGGTGTCCTAATTCTGAGCCCTCGTGCGGTGGAGCGCCTGGAGTCGTTCGTGCCGGAGAACCGCCCAATGCCCAAGATCTTCCGCTTGACCAACCCGACGACGGGCAAGTTCCTGAAGGGCATCTTCGAGGGCAGCACCATCAACACGCCCTCGATGCTGTGCGTAGAGGACTACCTCGACGCTCTGCGCTGGACCGAGAGCGTGGGCGGCCAGGACGGCCTGATCGCGATCTCGCAGCGCAACCTGAAGGTCGTGGAGGACTTTGCGGCCGAGAACTCGCGGTGGTTCAAGTTCCTCGCGGCGGACAAGGCGATCCGCTCCAACACGTCCGTGTGCCTGCTGATCGACGGCCTGACCAAGGACGAGGTGAAGCAGATGCAGGCGCTGCTCGAGCGGGAGCAGGTGGCGTACGACATCGGCTCGTACCGCGACGCGCCCCCGGGGCTGCGCATCTGGTGCGGCGCCACGGTGGAGACCAAGGACCTGGAGGCGCTGCTGCCGTGGATCAAGTGGGCGTACCTCGAGGTGAAGAGCGCGCGCGACAGCGCCAAGGCCGACTAGACGTCGAACTCGCAGGCAAAGCACGTTGCCAGCCACAGGCTGAGCCAGGTGAACTACGTCACGCCGGGCTTCGCTTGTATGTTGCCAATAACTAGTATCCCTCTCCCTGCAGGGCTAAACGACAACTCGGATCCTGCAGCTAATGATCTTCCCGTGTCCCCGGAACGCTACAGATTCCTTCGTTCTACGCAGTGCCGCGCGTGTCCATGTAGCCGTGCAGCTCTTGACCCTCGGGGCGATCCGTAGTCCACAATATGCCAGAGCGCGAAGAGCAGCAGCCGCGTCAGGAGCCCGTTGGCCGCGTCACCAGACAATCGGCTCGGCGCGCAGCCGCAGGTGAGGCGGAGCCCATTCACGCAGCAGCGAGAGGAACTCGAGTGGCTGAGGACGCGGTATCTTGACAGGCGACGGTGCAAGCCACGGGAGCCCGTCGGCGCCAGCGGCGGACACTCCCCAGTCTGCAGCTGAAGACATGCGCTATGACACGTCGCTTCGCCCCAACACTCGCTCGGCCCAGAGGCGAGCTACAGCAGGAGCCCCCGGCGCAGGAATGAGCGCGCGTGGTGCGGAGTACAAGGACGCGCCCGAGCACAATGGCAGTCACGGCGGCAGCTACGGCCAGGGGGACAACTACCCGCCGCTCGAAAACAGACAACCGATGCAGTATCGCCCTCGGTACCAGGAGGAGATGAACGGGTACTCGGTTGGAAATGGCCAGGAGCGGCAGGACGCCAACACGCAGCCATCCGAGTTCAGGCGCACGCTGCAAGACAGCACGTCGAGCTCCGTGGAGGAAGACAAGGGGCAGGAGCGCACGGACACGAGTCGGGACTCGTCCACAGATAACGGAGACTCGACGGGGAACGACTCGCTCGATGCGCAGCAGTGGAACGATCTGGTGCGGCTGTGGCGGCAATCGCTGCGTCCTGAGCCCTTAGCTCTCACACACTTGCTGCCGATCCACAGGAAGGGAACAATCCGGGGGACACGGCGGCGGAGAACCAAGATGTCCCCTGCCGGGTGAGCTGGTGCGAACAAGCTGGCAAGCGCTTCGGGCTGTGCTGGGCACACGGCGGCGGTAAGTCCAGCCCTTGGGTCTTGGTGGTGGTGGTGGTGGTGGGGGGATAGCTGCTCGGCTAACGTGACGTGACGCACTTTGCGCTCGTAAATCGCAGTCAAGAAGTGCTGCCACCGAAACTGCCCCAAGATCGCGCTCGCTTCAGGCGAGTTCTGCTCCATGCACGAGCGCGAGGTCAGCGCCGGCACGTATTAATCTGCCAACGCGCGCTCCGCCACCCCCCCCCCCTCTCGACAGGCGTCACCACTTGCAATTCTTCCTTCCCTACCACTTATTGTAGTAGGATGCTTAACACCACCAACACACAACTTCTCCATTAGTTCTAGGTATCATCCCACGCATTGAGTCCTGCTGACACTTCACGTCAACTACTACAGTAGTAACTGTTGGACCCTTCGCAGCGTCCTCCTAATCAATCAAGCCGTTGGACCCTTCTTCCAAACCCATCGAACACCCAAAACAGCGTCCCCCGCCCCCCCAAACTGCAATTTTGGGCTGCTTTAATCCAAGATTGGGCTCGGACCCGCTCACCAACCAGTGCAGCAGCGACCAAGCTCCGGAGACACCTGCAGCGTCACCCCCAGCGCCTCCAGAGCCCGCCGAGCCATGCGCCAGTCCCCGGGAGGTCGCGGCGGACGCGGCAATTGGCAGCGATTCCAGCAGCAGCAGCACGCGCCGCGGGGCGCGCCCAATTACGCGCAGCAGGCTCCGTACGGCCGTCCGCAGAGCGCGCAGAGCTTCCAGCAGCCTCCGAGCGGCTTTCAGCAGCCTCCGAGCGGCTTCCAGCAGCCCCGAGCGGCCCCCAACTCGTCGCAGGTGCAGCGGGACGTCGTGGCCTTCGTGGAGGCCTTCCGAGCCAATCAGTCGAGTCCGGCGGCGCCCCCCAATGCGCTGACGCTGGACATCGTCGTGCGCGCCATTTGCAGCCACTTCCGTGCGTGGAGCAGCAGCGCAAAGCTGCGCGGAGCGAGGACTTCGGGTGGTTGCTGACGGTTTTCTGTGGCGTTTGATGTGCTGGAGCAGGCGTCAACGCGTTCGAGGAGCTCATGGGCATCAGCGCGCTGCAGCTGCCGGCGCTGAGGCAGCTGCACACGGTGAACCAGCGAGTGTGGACGTTCGTCACGTGCTTCATGCAGAGTCGGCGCGTCAACACGCTTTTCGAGTGCCAGCTGGCGTTCCTGCAGCACGAGGGGCTGCGCGCGTTCCACGAGCTCAAGCTCGGCAACTCGTTCCTGCACACGGAGGCGGTGCAGCAGCTCTACCACTCGCCCATTGCCGTGATGAATGTCACGACGAAAGATGTGCTGAGCAGTTTGCGCCAGTTTGAAGAGATGCTCGGGCGCGACGCATTCCGCGCGTCGTCGCATATTGACCTGAACGAGTTCCTGCAGTACTTGGCGCAGCAGTATCGGCAGCCGAGTGCGCAGGCGATGGGTGTGGCGATAGACCCGGCAGGATTTGGCGTGTATGTTGGCATGCTGCGTCGTGTGGCGAATAATGAGATAAAGGAGATGAAGATGCTGGAGCAGCAGTTCCAGCGAGAGGTGGCGGAGAAAATGTTTCGGCTCACGAAGGAGAAGTTCAGCGACGATAACAGGAAGCAAGCGCTGGAGGAGCTTTTGGAGCAAACCAACGCCCGGTCAAAGCAGCAAGAGAGTGACGAAAGCTCTCAAAAGCGACGCGGCGGCAAGAACAACAGCATGCAGTCTCTGTCATTAGATATGCTGAAGCGCGTGACTGACGTTGACGTGTATCTGGACAACGTTCTGCGTCGGAAAGCCGCAGCGGATGCGAAAAGCCAACAAAAATTCCGTAAGCCTATTTCATCACAGGAGATCGCAGAGACCGACTCGAAGCTTCGTAACCAGATGACACGGTTTCTAATGTCATCACAAAAGAGCAAGCACCATTCGAGGCTGAAAGTAGTGACGTGGGTAGTATGCAGCATCATGGCCAAGACATATGCTTTGTTGCTGAGTGATGACAAGATTCCCGATGAAGTCGCCGATGAAGATGGTACAGAGGGCTCCAAGAAAGTGTCCGAGAGCGACAAGGAAGAATGTGATTGTTGCTGTGTGGGAAAAGACACTTGCATATGTTCTTGCACTTGTAAGTGCCATGTCGAGTCAAGTGACGAAGAAGAGGAAGAACATAACGACCAACACGAAGCAGCAAAGGCAACAAAACCTGACGAGGATGTCAAGGCATCTAGCATTTACGACGGTTTTCCTGTCATGCCCACAGATCCATTTGCCAAACGACTGGCTAAAGCAGCCAGGGAAGTGAAGATAACACTCGAAGAGGTGAAACAAGAGGTGGGGGAATTTTTGGAGTCACAGCTATTAAACGACAATGAGCCTCAATCAGCGAAGGAGATACTTGCAGCTCTTTCGTCCCTTGAAACCCATCTTGCTAGCAAGTTCTCGGTCAAGCCGAACAATGCATCTTGGGCTGGTCGTTGCTCAGTTCTTGAGCTACTTCCAGATCTTCTGGACGATGCTGAAGACAATGAATCGAATGCAGGCAAGTGTCTCCTTAACTTGTTGCGTTCCAGCAGTGACAGAAGCATCGCCTTGAGTTCATTAAGTGCAAAAAACGAAAAACGTCTACATGATGAAGTGGTGCCATTTGTTCGAGAATGTAGCGACGTGATATCCTCTTCTTCTTCGCTATCTAATTTATCCAGCGAAAAACAGCAACAATGGATAGCACGCCGTGTTTTTGTAGAGCTGGGGTGTAGTAATGTCGACGACTTTGGACTTTCAAGCGTGGAGGAGATGATCAAGCTTGCCGACGAAGAGCCGACGGTAAAAGACGTTTCTGTTATCACGTTTGCTGGAAGTTTGGATCTCACCCAAGGTGACGATAACCTCGATGATACGGTCTTATCAGCTGAAACTACAGGTGAGTCAACGCAACAGAAACTTTTGACGGAGCAAGCGCTAGAGAAGTTGCGCAAATGCCCGTACTTAGTTGATGTATCGTTGTATATGGATTGGCAAGAGCGTTATGCCCCGTTTTGTGGGCCATTGCTCTCGTTTATCCGCGTGCATGAAATGATTTTACTTGATCATGCACCATCGTCCAACGACTTTATGTTTGTGTCCTGTTTGAACGGAATGATTTTGCGTGTAAACGAGAAATCTACTCCGTCCGATCTTGAGCTGCTGTTTGCTCAAGCACAGCAAGCTGAAACGCGGGTGGCTGCCAGCCAAGTGGCAATCCACTTGGTGTCGATGGTGGTCACATGCAAGGGCCAAGCTAATTTCCCAAAACAACTTGTCCAAGCACACCTTCGTGCTTATCTGTCTAGTTTTACGAAGGACAAGGCAGTTGACAAATACCCAGAGCGCTTTATACTGGAAATTCTTCTAGAAACACCGGTCCAGTTTGGAGACTTTATAGTGTCGTTGCTGCTCGATGTACTTGGCCAGACAACTGGGTCGGGTACCTCGAGTGAACGAAGTACTGCGGACCGGGTCTGGAAGACATGCAAGAATGATGCAGAACGAAAAACGCTCCTGTTCATTTCTAGCAGGAGTCTGTCAGGTCTATGGGTGGGTGAAACAGAGAACTGGTGTCGCCTGCGAGATAATCTGAGTGCTTCATATGCTGAAGATGTCGGTACTAATGTAATGGACGCAGTCGGCGAAGATGCTTCTGCTATTGTGACCGTTAGAAGAGGCAAAGATGAAAGCAAATACACCAACTTATTTGATGCCTCCAACACAGTGCCAACATCGACGCACTTTTCGACTGCGCAGGAAAGCATGGATACTGCTCAAACTGACAGAAGTTCCAGCTCGGACTCATGTCGCTCATTCATCGAGGATCTACGCAGAAATCAGTTTGGCGTCGGGCTACAGATCCAGGATGAGGCGACTACCTCAGTGTTGCGAATTCAGCAGCAGCGATTGGAGCGAGCACTCAAGCGTCTTAGCGATGAGCTCTATAGTGAGAGCACGCACTTCGTTCTGGAGTTGCTGCAAAACGCAGACGATAACAGTTATGACGATTCTGTGGTTCCACTTGGTGATTTCACGTTGACCGCGGATACGGAAATTGTATTTTACAACAATGAACAAGGTTTCTCACCGGACAACATTCAAGCGATTTGTGATGTAGGAGCTTCTACTAAAGAGGCGGTTGATTCGGAGGCAAGCATCGGCAAGAAGGGAATTGGCTTCAAGAGTGTATTCAAGGTATCTGACAACCCACAGGTGCATTCGAACGGATTTCACATTTGCTTTCACGCCAAGAATTCTGAACACGGCACTGGAATGGGGTACATATTGCCGTACTGGATAGATGATGATAGTAAATGGAAGCAGCGCAGAGGCACGACATTTGTGCTACCTTTGAACAGCGCATCTGCGCAGAGGGTGGGCGATATTTCGCAGTCTCTTATGGCTTTCGAGCCGTCTGTGTTGCTGTTCCTCCGTCGTATTCGCGAACTTCGCCTGCGTGATTCGGCTCGACAGTACACTTTACACTTCGTAAAGAAGGAGAAGCAATTGCAATCGAGTGCTCAAATCGTGCAGTTGTTTTCACAAATCAAGAAGAACGAGAGCAGTATCGAGGTTGTGCAACAGAACTGGCTGGTTGTAAAGGAAAAACTTGATCCACCTCAACTATTCAGCCGTACTCATCCGACAGAAATCGCGCTTGCATTCCCTCTGGTATTCCAGGAAGCGGAATGCAGACCTCCACTCCAGGAAGTCTTCGCATACCTACCCTTGCGGTCGTATGGTTTCCGTTTCATCTTGCATGGCGACTTTGAAATCCCGAGCTCTCGAGAAGCAATTACAAATGGGAGTGAGTGGAATGAGTGGCTGGTGTCAAAATTCCCCAAATTGGTGTGCACAGCAGTGCGCACCTACATCTCAAGCCTTGAAATTGGCGATAGTGAAGCGAAAACTGCCAAAGCGATCGCATCAATCACTCACTTGCTATCGTTATTGCCTCTTGAAAACGAGGTGCAAGCTCCATTCAAGACTATTATACCAGAGGTTATGCGTGAACTACGCCAAGTTAAGTGGTTAACCTGTGCTACACCAGCAACATCTTTGTCGGTGAAAGATCTCCTCATGCCATCGGAGTTAATTGACTGTTTTGAACTCACGGGAGGCGAGGCTAGTGAAAATACGGCCGCTTTGCTTGAGGCTTTAAGTGAAGATGTTCTCACTACGACATTTAATAAGCGCTTCCTGCATCATGCTCTCTCGCGTGCCATGACTGCGTTGATGAAAAGCCAACTCAGGATTGAGCAGCTCCACTCATCTCATCTGATGCGTGTGCTGTCGCTGTCAGCAGGTAAGAGTAGCATCGACTGGACGGTGAAAGTTTTGGCGCTACTTGCAAAGATTTGGCGAAAAGATCGTCACTCCAAGCTGCTGCGGCAAGAGCTGCGGTTGATCAAGTGCTTCCCACTGCAGCGAAAGGGCAAAGAAAGTAAAATGAAGTGGGTTTCGTTGGCAGAAGCTCACGATTCCCTCTTTGTGTCCGATGCTCAAGTAGGCGATAGCAGTCGAACCCGAGAGAAATCGTACGAGTTTTACGGTGATCTTCGCATTCTTGACGACAACTTCACGAAAGCTATAAACAAGATTTCGAAGCTGCGAGAATTTTTGATGAACGATGTGGGTATCCATGTTATGGAGGACCATGACTTGATCCGTCACCACATTCTCCCGAAGATGGCAGAGCTCCGCTCATCAACTGAGGATATGAAGGATGGAACCGAAGCCGATACAGATGTTAGTGCAGTGATTGAGTACGGGAGGTTCCTTTCGTCACATTTCATGTCTTGTAGCCATTGCCCGATGCAAGCGGACGTGAATACCAATATGATGGTTGCAACGACCTGCCTCCGTGTTGTTTCTGCCGACGACCCCAACTTGCTCGCGTTTTTGCCATCTACACTAAAGGAGATGCCTCAGCTAGCCTCGTGGGTGGGGGCACAGCTGTCATCCAACAAAGGCCAGAACGGCTTTGATATCGTTTCAAGTGAGTACTTCTCTGATAGCGGCAGTGGGTCATCTACAGACCTCATGGATAAACAGTGGCGACAGGTGCTGGTAGACGTCTGTGGGGTTCCACTACTGTGTGATGCCAGAAGTATTGCTTCAAATGCGCGCTCACTATCTGGCATGGAGCAATTGCTGAAGTGGATAGAGGCTGAGGATGATACTGCTATGAAGCGCAGTATCTCGACAAGTTTCGCTCAGCATCTTGATAAATACTGGAGCAATGACGAGGATGATAGCAACACGGGTGGTGATGATGTGCAGTGTGTTAATGATAAGGATAACGTGATTAATATGTGGAGAAAATACTGCTGGCTAGAAGGATCTGATGGACAGTTCCACCGATCAACTGATCTATGGCTGTCGGTGGATTCAGTGACACGTTTGTTTTCTTCCGCCATGGTGACGTTCAGTGCAATGACTTGGAAGAACGATGATTTCGCCAAACGAATCCTCGGTATGAGAGCTGCTCCCACAGCCAACGATGTGTTACCCGTTATTTCAAGCCTTTCAGTTGACTCAACGCTGGTATCTTCGCTACACATTGATCAAATGATCTGTATGTACGTGTTCTTGTGGGAAGAATGTCAGCGCTCTCATGCAGTCCGTGATGAAATCACGAAAGCATTCGGGCGCAAACTGATGCTCTTCGCTCCAGCTGAGGCTGACATTCCTCATCGTTTTATTGGTGTAAAGAGCGCAGTCTGGTCGTCAACTGCGAACAGTGGGGACCTGGTGGCGCTGGAAACATTGTATCCGAAGCGCCTGTGTGAGTTCTTCACTGGTGTCTGCGGCGTACAACGAAAGCCATCGGTTACCTTCTTGTGTGACATGCTTTCAAGACAGCAAAATTGCTTGGTGACTAAGCTCGACGACAGTGATAAGATGAAGGTTTGGAAGAAGAAAATGCTGCCTGTTCTCTCGGCGTTGTCTAAAAAGGCGAGAAAGACCTCATTATCAAAGGCCGAAATCAAGGAGATCAAGAAATTACTAAAGACTACCATGTGGCTTCCAGTGCAACGTTTAGGTGGGTCTAACAATGGTCTGCTGTTTTGCAGCTCTAAGGATTCTCCCGTACGGGTAGCAACTGAAAAGGAACAGAAGCTGCAAAAGCTACTAATGTCTATTGCGAAGGAAGCGTCAAATGAAAGTTCTAAAGAACGCAAAAAACGCAAGAGCGAATATGGCATTAATATTATCCAGCTTGAAGGCTTTGCAGACGACGAAGATCTCGATGCGCTGCTCGGTATTGCAAGGATTTCGACGCTCTCTGCTCACCTTGAAGTTGAAACGAGCATCTGGTGCAAGGTGTTTAGACGCTTAATAACATCACCTCAGCTGGATAACAAGAAGAGCAGAAAAAAGCTGTTGAAGCTGCTACAAATCATGATCAAGGCTTGGTCCAGCGGACTGCCGGCATCGGCGTCTTCCGAGAATGCACAGTTGCAGCGTTCGGCTATCTTCCCGACAATTGATGACAACCACCAATGGGTTTCAGCTGCTCATATGTACATTAATGACCAAACAGATCTGTCTAAAACCGACCTGTTGGAAGCGGGGCATAGCGAACAAGTTCAAGTGCTTGGGTTATTCCCATGGAATTACTTCGTTGACAACTCAGCGAGTGAAGAAGATAGCAGTCAGGCTACTCGAGTGCAGAAGTTCCTTGTCGAGATCTGCGGCATGAAATCGCTGAAAGCACACTTGCAATACGAAGTGAGCGTCCTCAGCTCCCAACGTCCGACTAGTCAAGCATTTCATGAGAAAATTCTTTCGGCCTTCGCTCTGGCGCAGCGATTCCTGATTCACAACCACCGAAGTTTGTATGACCACCTACCGCATGATGCGATCGCAAAGTTGGCCTCGGGCCTGCAATGTATGCTGGTTGATGGACATGATGGTTTTCAAGTAGTGTATCGGATTGGAACTTCGGTCAGCCTTCGCCGCGGATTCGATGCATCATCAGAATGCTTCCTCGACATATCAAACACTACTCTTTATATGAAATACGTGACTGGAGATGAAGAAGCGACTGCTCTCTCTTCAGTGCTAATGGAGATTTCTCGCAAGCTGTTCGGTGCACAGGTGGCCACTAGCGTCGCGAATCTGCAGTACCTGAGCTTGTTGCAACCGAGCCCGCTCTTAAGAGAACAGTGGCTTATCGAAACCCAGCTTCTGCCTCCACTATCTATCGGAGGGACTGACAAGTTGTGGGTGGAGCAAGTCGAGGACACATTACCAACTTCTGGGCACGATAATGCTGGTGCAAAGCGCGATTCCGAGGACATGGAAGATGGGGAGATTGCGACAGAGGGAGTACCAATGAAGAAGCCTTACCCTCCGGCCCAACACAACTACCAAAAAGAGCAAGGTCCTTCATTCGCACCTTTGCCAACGTCAGCTATCTTCAACACACCTGGATATGGAGCAAATTTTGGCATGCCAATACATAGACCTCTGTATCCGCCGCAACCAGTCGACGGAGCTCCGTTCCACCCGCCACTTCCTCATCCTTCGTCTGGTGCTGGAATGCAGTCGCTGTCATTGCCGAATACAATGACCAAGGAAGAACGAGCAGCTATCGGCCGCTGGGGAGAAGAGTACGTGTTCAACCAGTTGAAGCAACAGCATGCTGAAAGTGAGTCGAGCTTGACTGTGGAGTGGGTAAACGAAAAGGAAGAGTCTGGTCTCCCGTACGACCTCACAGTGTCATCGGCTGGAAAGGTGGTGGAGTACATTGAGGTGAAGTCCACACGCACAATGGAGAAGGGCGTATTCGAGATTAGCATGAACGAGCTGGACCAGGCTGCAATTCACGGCTCCACGTACAGCATCTATCGCGTCTTTAACGCTGGCAATCCGGCTTTGTGCCGAGTCATCCGCATGAAGAACCCTGTGTCGCTGGTGCGCCAACGCAAAATTCAGTTAGCACTTGTGATGCAGTAGATGCCCAGTGTGTGAAAGATCAATAGAACATCGTAATAGTCTTGCATTGCCAGTTCATTGCATTGTCACGACATCCACGCATTTGCGATTAACTTTTATCCGGTCTGATCTTTCTTACTCCATCGTGTCCATTCCACTGGCACCGTCCACGACCATACGTTCGTCACCTTGCTCGTTGTGTGCGCTGATCCTCGAGCGGCGCTCTTTATCCTTCTGCATGCGAGACTGGAACTTGGCGCTGGTGACAAGCTCAACATCCATGTAGCGCAGTTGGGCAGCAACCATCACGAGTTTTTCCATCTCCTCCTGCAGCTTCCTTGTGGCTTCACCCTGCACTTCGTCCTGGTAGGCTCCTGCATCTTCGTCCTCTAGCACAAAGCGAACCATGGCCTTCTGCTTGTCGATGACGGCATCCATCTGGCCGTTGGAGATCAGAGTGAGAAGCATCTTTTCTGCAGCGACGGCATCGCTGCTTGACATACCCGCTGTCGTGGCGATTTCCGTCAGCTCAATCGTCGCGTAGGTGCGAGTGAGCCGCAGCAGCTTCCTCTGCTTGAAGGCCTGGACCACTTGCTTCACGAGGCCAAAGTTTCCCTCCTGGATAAACAGCTCTTCGTGCTTGGCGACAACCTCCTGCACCGCGGCCAAGTCCTTCTCGACCACAAAGGCACTCGCCAGGTCCAGGTACGGCGTGCAGTGGTTGTCCACATTACGCGCGACCACGTAGGGCGTGTACTTGGGCAGAATCACGTTCTCGCCGCGCAAAATGAGCGTCACAAGGATCAGCTTCTTGTACGCTTCGATGACGAAGGCGCTGAGCGAGAGCGCCGGGGCCGTGATGGCCAGCTGGAAGAAGTCGAGCGCGTTCTGGTAGCGCTTCTCCCCTAGATACAGCAGCCCTCCGTAGTACGCGTAGCCCAGGAAGTCCACACTGGTCACGAGGTTCTGCGCGTGGATCTCCACGAGCGTCCTGCAAGCAATAGCACCACCACCACCAACAAAAAAAAAATCAAATAAAAAAATAAATCAATAAAAACACACACACACACAACAATTGCCGGCACGCACTGGTCCAGGATCTCCACGGCAGCGAAGTAGCACTTGGCGTGCAGACACAAGTACAGGAAGTGCGCGTGCAGCGGCGTGAGCACGGCGTGGCCCTGCGCGTGCAAGCGGCGCAGCAGGTCGCGCAGCGGCAGCACGGCCTTGACGCTCTGCTGCAGCTCCACGGCCACGCGCGCGTACTGCTCGCCCAGCGCGCACAGCCGCTTCATCTCCTGCGCGGCCAGCGCCGCGGGCAGCTGCAGCAGCAGCCGCGACGTCTGCAGCAGCAGCGCGGCGCGCGCGTCCGGCGCGTGCTCCGTCTTGGCGGCCTTGGCGCACCTTTGAACAGTCATACAGCGCCCTCAGTAGCGGCGTCTTCAACCGCCCCCCCCAACGAGTCATATCCGCCACCTACAGCAGCGCCAAGTGGCTGCGCGGCAGCCGCTCGACCGCCAGCGCGTCCAGCGCCAGCGCCGCGTCCAGCTGCGCCGCGGAGGCCGCGCGCACGGCCACCGCCAGATCCTCTCCACCCAGCGCCTGCGCCAGCGCCGCGTCCGCCTGCTGGGCGTCGCCCTCGGGTGCCAGCAGCGCCACCACCGGCTGCAGCGACCCCCACTCCATGCTAAATCTTCTTCTGATGTGGGTGGATGAGTGGGGGGTAAACATGGTGTGGATGGGTGAATATGGTAAGTCCGATAAGGCGGCGCTGGTACGGACAACAGTACATGCCTGTTTAGGTGGGGATGGGTGAATATGGTAAGTACGACTGGGTAAGTGGGGGTGGTACACTTATGGTACAGGTAGCCGGTGCGAGAGCCGGTGAGCGCGCTGGCAGTGGCGAAAATGGCGGCGGTGGCGGTGCGCGGGCTCGTGGACCAGCCGCTCAAGGGGCTGGGCGAGCTCTACGAGAACTCGCTCAAGGCCATGCTGGTGTGCGGGCTGGAGTTCTACCTGTCGGCGTCGCTGGTCGCGTCCTTCTTCCAGTGCCCCGACGAGAGCATGCAGGCCGAGCAGGAGCTGCAGACGCTCTACACGCTGGCGTGGGTGCCGCTCGTGCTGTCCACCGTCTTGGTGTACGGGCCCAAGCTCTCGAGCGCCATCTTCCCGTCGCCCGACAACTTCGAGCGCAACATGCTGCGCTGCAAGATCCTCACGTGGGTCTACGCCTTCGTCTTCCTCATTTGGGACCCCGACATGGTCGTTAAGACGGGGCCATCGCTCGGCGTCTCCATCCTCTTCTGTGTGACCGACGTCGGACGCTTCGTCATGGACATGAAGCACCTCACGGACGTCGAGTACGACGAGAACGGCAACTCGTTCATTATCCACGACAAGCCTTCACTGCAGCAGCAGCCGACCCCACAGCAGCCGCCTCAGCACGAGTACCAGCCAGAACAAACTCCACGACACCAGCCGCAAGAAAACCGGCAGCAGTCTCAGCACCAGCAGCCGCAGAAGCAGGACGAAAGCTATACCGTTCACGTTATTGGCGGCACCGACCAGGATGCACCGGCGAAGTCGTGGCAAAACAGGCAGAAAAGCTCCGCACAGCTAGTCCCCAGCTCCCCGCAGAAGCAGCAGCCACAACAGCAGCAAGGACCGCCAGCGCCGCTTTTTGGCTCCACTAACAAGTCAGGTAGTCGGCGGCGTCTTGGATCCACGCGCAAAGGCCGGCGAGGGAAGGACTCGGAACTCGATCAGTCTCCGTCGGCGATTAAAAGCGAGTACGTCGCTGTTCTAGACCCGGACGCTGAGAAAGAAGCCGCAGAGATGATCGCCAAGAAATCCTTTACTTACGAGTTCTAAGCTGACTCGTGAACTAGTTTAACGCTACTGGTACATTAATCACACGAAACAACTGATCACAGACACCTGAAACTGTCTAGGCTGCTCTGACGGACGCTTCCTGCATCTGATCGTGGTGATTGTCAACATGTCGGCGCAACCACGCAACCACATGATCAGCCCGGCCTCGTCGGGCAGCTTCCATGGCATCTCTGACTTGCACAGGAGCATCAAACTGCTCTGGCAAGTGACTTATAAGCCACCTTACGCTGGCAAGCTGTCCGGTGTACGCTGCACGATCAAGGGCACGTGCTGCACAGCCTTCGGTACGTTGGGAATGCAAGAATTCAAGCAATCGAACATTGCCGTTGCGTGCTGCCGCTGTCATGGCGTCGGTCGTGCAACCCTCTTTGCGGTGTTCATGCAGCCAGCGAACCACAGCAAGATGACCATTTTCCGCCGCATGATCCATGGCTCTAGACGTGCAGCCCTCTGACCGGTTTTCGTGCAAGAACACCACAATGTCCAGGTGACCGCCTTTCGCAGCGAGATCCATTGCGTTGGTTGTGCAGCCTGCCCTGGTATGTTCGTGCAACCAGCGGACGATATCCAAGTGGCCATTGCAGGCGGCCAAATCCATCCCTTTTGCAGTGCAGCCTT
The DNA here is from genome assembly GCA_030267785.1 of Phytophthora fragariaefolia. Classification (NCBI taxonomy): domain Eukaryota; phylum Oomycota; class Peronosporomycetes; order Peronosporales; family Peronosporaceae; genus Phytophthora; species Phytophthora fragariaefolia. The sequence continues at coordinate 27,494 of BSXT01000336.1, read as the reverse complement.
CCTTTCGGTTGGAATGTAGCCACTGCACGACATCCAGATACCCTCTTGCCGCGGCGCCATCCATCGCTGCAGCTGTGCATCCCCCAACGCCGTTATCGTGCAGCCACTTCAGTACCCTCAACTGACCTCGAGAAGCTGCGTCGTCCAAGATGTTGACCTGCGAGAGCTGGAACACGGCCTTGTAATGCTCGTACAGCCATTCCAGCACATCCAAGTGTCCGTTGGCGGCCGCATGGCGCACCCCCATACTGGTACACCCCTCCTCTCTGTTCTCATGCAGCCATTGCACCACCGCCAAGTGTCCACTAGCAGCAGCGCCGTTCATCGCAGCCGCAGTGCACCCCTCCGTCCTGTGTTCATGCAGCCACCGGACGACTTGGAGCTGGCCGTTCGTGGCAGCCAGGTCCATGGCGAGCCGCGAGCAGCCCTCGCTCCTGTGCTCATGCAGCCACTGCACCACTTCCAGGTGGCCGTTAGCAGCCGCGCGGTCCATGGCGTGCACCGTGCAGCCCTCCGTCCTGTGGTCGTGCAGCCAGCGCACCACGTCCAGGTGGCCGAACTCGGCGGCCCCCGTCATGGCGTCGTACGTGCAGCCCTCGCTCCTGTGCTCATGCAGCCACTGTACCACCTCCAAGTGACCGTTAGCCGCCGCGCGGTCCATGGCCGCGGACGTGCAGCGCTCCGTGCGGTGCGCCGTGAGCCACTGCACGACGTCCAGGCGCCCGAACTCGGCCGCCGTGATGAGCACGAAGACGGACACGCGCGCGTCCGGCCGGAAGCGCTGCAGCCACTGCACGGCCGCCAGGTGCCCGTGCTTGGCCGCCTTGCCCATGGCTTCGTCCACGTTCACCTCGTGCACCGGCAGGCCGCGCCGCTCACGCCGCGCCACGCGCTCCAGCAGCCGCACGAAGCCGAAGCGCGCCGCGCGCATCACGGTCCACCGCGGCGTTGGGTCCACGAACGCGTTTACGGCCGCCGCCACGTGCGGCAGCGCCGCCAGCTCGGCGCGCGCGCCCAGCGCCACGCGCACGCAGGTCAGCAGCTCTTCGTCCATGATCCCGAGTCACTCGCACTTTTGGGTGACCAACAGTTGCATAAAGTACTGAACAGAAAAGGTATATATTATTTTTTTTAGTTTTTATTATAAACGATGTTTTTAAAAGAGTTTAAAGTTAAAATTGAACACAGCGCTCTCCAGGCCCTTGTCACTCTTTACAACTAGCTGACCGGTCGAAAGGTGATGTAGCTCGACCAGGAGGTGCTCCGTATTTAATGGATAGTTGGAAGAACACCTTCGGCTGCTTAAGAGTCTGCTTGAAGTAGACTTGAGCTTCTCATTCACGCGGCCTGTGCCAACGGCAGTCGGTGACACCTACTGAAGAGAGCACGCGTACTGTGATATACTACTAGTATTCGCCACCACGTTGTTGCCTGATCACATTTACATAGCTTGGCTACGGTTGCTCCTCAACTGAATGATGTGACTCCTTCAGCTAATCATTTATGGCAACTTCGCGGCTGGGACAGTGCTGATATCAATACTGTACCCTTAATTTTCTTTATGTTCTCTAATCTTTTGCCAGTGAAGCAACAATACCAGATGACTGTCGGTGCTGCCGTTTTCGCGACCTCACCCTTTGGAAGTTTTGGAAGTAAAACGAATTGATTGACTCCACTGCATTTGCTTCTATTCTAGTACGACCCGCGTTTCAACTCTACTGTACCGGTATTCGCGAGAGGGTCACTATCAAGCACGTCATTTTCTTCGCGAGTAGAGCTTCTACTGAACTCATTTAGACATCGAGACTCTTGTCCACATGACCCTGCGGACACTTTCTTGAAGCTACGTTAGATATGCATGTCGCTTCAAGAAGCAGCCTTGATTCTCGCCTTTGACATCGACGACGACGCCATTATCTAGCGGTGCGGCATATTTAGGCAGCAACTTGCACTTCCCACCTCGGCTCCAGCGTCGTCAATAGCAGCAGTCTCCCTTCTCCTGTTCGTAGCATAAGAGGCGACGCGCCCGCTCAGCTGGGGAGCGGCACCTGATTTGAGCGCTTACTGAGTAAGTTTCTACTATTGTCCGACGAAGTTTGGTCGCCACCTTCTCCACCCCTTTCCCTACGACCAATTCGCCGCGTGTGATTGCGTCACTTGCCTTTCGTCGCTGGCTGCCCATCATTACTGGCAGGCCAGTCTGAGCAGGTGACCTATTTTTAGGGTGTACCAGTTCTACGGTACCGCGCGGTTCCCTGGCTGGATGCAGCGAGGGCAAATGGCGGTGGCGGCTCCCAGAGAAACTGCGGGCCACGAAGGAGCGACCACAGCAACGAGAGGCCGAACGCGCGCCGCCCCCCGCGCCCCGACCGCCAGCCCCCCGCGCCCCGCGAGCCGAGCATGAGCGCGGCCCCCACCACGTACTGCGTGTGCCAGCAGGCGGACGGCGGTGCGTGCGCGCGCCTCGAGGCGCCTCCTCCCTCTTCCTTTTTTTCGCTGCCGCTGTTCTGTATTTAACTCGTAACTGCTATGGGGTCGTCTCCTGCCCCGGTGGTGGTATCTGTTACGCGTGTTATGTTACTCCTCCAGCCGGCATCATGATCGAGTGCATCCGCGGCTCCGGCGGCTGCCACGGGTGGGTCCACCCGAGCTGCTGCGGGCTCCTCCTGACCCACGAGGAGCTGGAGGCGCTGGACGCCTACATCTGCCCGCTGTGCGAGCGCCCGGGCGACGACTTTGCGCGCATGACGGCGTGCAACACGGCGCTGGCCAACCGCCAGGCCAAGCGCGCGCGCAAGCGGAAGCTGCTGGCGGACCGCAAGCCCGCGCGCCAGCCTTGGGTCTGCGCCGCCTGCCAGCACCCGAACCGCGACCGCCGCACGCGCGAGTGCGAGGCGTGCCACGCGCGCCGCGTCATGGACAGGAAGCCGCGCCAGCCGCCGCCGGCCCCCGCGGACGCCGACCTGCAGGACGAGCGGCGCCACAGCGCGCGCGCCGCCAACAAGAAGCGCAAGTCGTACCACGTGCCCAACTCGGACGACGACCTCGGCAGCGACGACAGCGGCGACGACGGGAAGACGCCCAAGAAGCGCAAGAGAAAGCCCCGCCACGACGACGACGACGCCAGCGACTCGGACGAGACCGAGTTCCAGCTCGACACCAGCAAGCTCAGGCCACAGGCCGAGCCAGAAGACCGCGTCGTGGCCACCAACATGGTCATCGACAAGATCATGGCCGTGCGCCAGCGAGAGGTGGAGGAGCCGGCGCCGACCCCCGCCGAGGACTCGGCCAGCGCCAACTTGTTCGCCAGCCGCCCCACCAAGACGGCAGTCACCGAGTACCTGATCAAGTGGAAGGGCTTCGCCTACATGCACGCGTCGTGGGAGACCCAGCAGGTGCTGCTGGACTTGGACCCGCTCACGAACAAGCAAAAGATCAAGCGATTCCACGAGAAGGAGCAGCACCGCCACCACCACCCGCATCGCCAGACGGGAGACTTGGACGACGACTCCCTTGCTGTGGACGAGCTCGAATACTTCAACCCGGAATACCTGGAGATCCACCGTATTATTGCACACCGCAAGGATACCCCCATGCGTCCAGATCCCAACTTTCCGGAAGCTCCTGTTGATGATGGCATGCGCTACTACATCAAGTGGCGTATTCTGCCGTACACCGAAGCCACGTGGGAGCGTGCGTGCGACATCAAGGACGACGCTGCACTTGCGAAGTACAAGGCGTCGATTGTTGTGCCGGATGCGGAGATCTGGAAGCCACGACCGCGTCCAAGTTTACGCGAGTACCGCAAACTGGACGAGTCTCCCAAATTCGGAGAGGATCAGTCGCTTTCGCTGCGTGCATATCAGTTGGAAGGTCTGAATTGGCTGCTATGGAATTGGTACAATGAGCGGCCAAGTATCCTAGCCGACGAAATGGGTCTGGGCAAGACGATCCAAACACTTTCGTTTTTGAATCTCCTTCGTGAAGACCCCCAAATCAAGATCCGCGGACCATTTTTGATTGTGGCGCCGTTGTCGCTAATTGTGCAGTGGCAAAATGAATGTGAAATGTGGACCACCATGAACTGTGTCGTATATCACGGCAACAGTGGATCACGAGATATTATTCGCGAATTTGAGTTTTACTACATGGATGATAATCAACGACCAGACAGGAAGAAACCCTACCGCTTCAATATTCTTGTCACGACGTACGAAGTAGCAATTAAGGACATCGCTGTGCTGTCGAAAATCCATTGGCGATGCCTCGTGGTGGACGAAGCCCATCGACTGAAAAATCAATCTTCACGGCTTGTAGAGCAAATGCGCTCCTTGCGTCGCGACCACTGTGTACTTCTTACGGGCACGCCCTTGCAGAACAAAACGGAAGAACTGTGGGCCTTGCTAAATTTCTTGGATAGTAGATCGTTTCCAAGTGTGTCAGACTTCTTGGACAAGTTTGGCGACCTCCACGAGGCCCAGCAAGTGGCTGATCTGCACAAAATGCTGAAGCCATATTTACTACGTCGTGTCAAAGAAGATGTCGAGAAGTCGTTGCCTCCAAAAGAGGAAACCATTGTCGAGGTGGAGCTCACACCCGTGCAAAAGCAGTGGTACCGCGCGATCTACGAGAAAAATACGGCTTTCCTGAACCGTGGTGGAAACCCTCGCAATGTTCCCAATTTGATGAATGTCATGATGGAACTACGCAAGTGTTGCAACCACCCGTACTTGAACAATGGTGTCGAGGAAATTTTGAACGAAGGTTTGACAACAGATGCGCAACGTCATGAGATGATGGTGAAATGCTGTGGTAAAATGGTGCTGATTGACAAGTTGCTGCCACGCTTGAATGACGGAGGACACAAGGTACTCATCTTCAGCCAAATGGTTCGTGTCTTGGATATCATCGAGGATTATCTCCGCTACTGCGGATACCTCTACGAGCGGCTAGATGGTAATATCCGTGGCAATGACCGCCAAGCTGCGGTTGACCGATTTGTGAAGCCTGAGTACAAACGGTTTGTTATGCTCCTTTCAACAAAGGCAGGTGGTTTGGGACTGAATTTAACGGCTGCAGACACTGTCATCATTTTTGACAGCGATTGGAATCCTCAGAATGATCTGCAAGCCCAAGCCCGTGCACATCGAATTGGCCAGACACACTCTGTGAAAATTTATCGTTTGATCACTCGAAAGACCTATGAAATGCATATGTTCCACAAAGCTTCCTTGAAGTTGGGGCTGGATAAGGCTGTGCTCACGCATATGCGTCGTGAGAATGAAGAAGAGGGCGGCAAGAAGCGAAACAAAAGCGCCAAAGCACAAGAATCGAAAGAAATCGATGAGCTACTAAAGCGTGGTGCATATGATGTCTTTCGCGATGACGACACCGCTGGTGAACAATTTTGTGAGTTAGACATCGACCAAATTTTGCAGCGCTCGTCACAAATTGTGCAGTACACTGAACAGGCACAGTCAAGCTTCTCAAAGGCAAGTTTTGTATCCGCGACAACGTCCGATGATGTGGACTTGGATGACCCAGATTTCTGGAAAAAGGCTGTGGGTCTGACAGAACCTGACCCTGCCGAAGCTGAAGACTTACTACCTCAGCAGCGTAAGCGCACGCGTGTTGCGCGTTTTGGTGATGGAGGCAGCTTCTCCGATGGTAGTGCTTCAGACGATGAATACGAGCAAGAAAAGCGTGATAAAGAAAAAGAAGAGCGCGAACGTCTTGAGGAGAAGAATATACCTCGAGAATGGACTCAAAATGGACGCGATCGTTTGCAGCGTGCGCTGATGCATTTCGGCTTTGGACGTTGGGAGATCATTCGGAGCCAGAGTGGTGGTAGTCGCTCCATGAAAGAGGTGGAGCGCTTTGCTCGGGGTTTTATTTATGTTTCTGGTCTCGCCTGTGATCAGCGCAAGGATGACTCTACTTTTGTGAAAGCAGCCATTCATGCGGCTACGACGGCTCAAAAGGAAAATCTTATCGATGAAGAAGAACTCTCCCCGGTTTTGAAGGAAGAAGATTTTGTTCTGAAATCAAAACAAGGTGGTGGGCGACGTGTACTGGTCCGACTTGATATGCTGCAACGGCTTCAGCATCTTGTAACCACAGCTTGTGATGCATGTGACGAGCTTTACAAGGATGTTGAAGATACTTCAAGGCCGAGACCGAAACCAACTGCTAGCATTGACGATCGTGCCAGATATTATGGTGTTGATAAACTAATCCCGCATATCGAACTCGTCGACGTTGGCGAACGGCCAGCATGGACTCAAATTACCCCATGGTGGAATGAAGAAGCGGACCGGAATTTATTGATGGGCGTGTTCCTCCACGGCTATGGTCGTTGTGCGCAAATTTTGGCCGATCCACGCTTGCATTTTGCACGGCTAGAAAAGGCTGCTCGTGATCAACTACAGGCAAATAATGGTGACATCTCAAGCCAGAACAGCATGGCTCCGTTGTCCGCTAGTTCGATGAAAAAGGAGGATGCCTCGTCTGCAGAGGGCGATGACGTGGATATGAGTGATGTTGACTCCGAAAGTGCAACAAGTTCTTTTAATGGTGACAGTACCCCCAAGAGCAATGGTAGCTCTCTACCCTCTAAGACTGAAACAAGCGCTGCTGCTGTTGCAAACAATACTTTAACAATGGCCGCCGCCGAAGCCAGTGCGTTTAAGCAACCGGAGGTGCAGCACATGAATCGGTTGCTGGGCTGGTTGCTATCTGCGGAAGAAATTAAACGGCGGCACGAAAAAGAAAGATTCAAAAAGGAGCGCGTGGCAGCTGAGCAGCGGCGTCAAGTTGCCCAGGAAATGCGGGCGAGATCCATGGCATTGCGTAGGTTGGAACTGAAAGCCATGCAGCTTGCACAAGTGGATATTCTTCGGCACGTAGCCGTTTTGCACAATGCTCGCCAGCTGCCGGATCCTACAATTGTCGCTCCCCCACAGCATCGCATGAAAAATTCGGACTGGACGAAAGAGGAGCGCCGGTCCTTTGCTTACATGATGGCACTTCATGGCGCACCTCGCATTCTTGCGAAACGTGCTGTCGTTGCTCCTGATGGTAGAGCAGCTCCGTCGATGCTGCCATTTGTAACGGAGCAAGCGCGTGATTTTTCGTGGGAAACTGATAGCATTTCGTGGCTCAACATTGTGGAATGGGGTAACCTGAACAAAACCGCAACGTTGGCACGCACATTCTACGAGACAAAATTTGCCCCCAAATGCCGTGAAGTTGCGCGGATGCGGGCCGATCCACTTGGTACAGACCAGCGCGCTGTAGCATTGGGTGATCTTATTGGCATTGAGTTCGTTGATGCCTTCGAAGGCGTGTTGGCACATGGGCTTAAGGCTCGTAACACAGCTTGGGTAACGATGCGACGCACACAACTGTTGGAAGATGTGTTGGACATTCTAACAACCAAGCGAGCTGCGCTTGAAGATTTTTTGCGGTCCGGAAAACAGAGCTTGGTGGAGGACATGCCTGTGTGGTGGTGTCCTTGGATTCACGACCTTGGGGTTTTCTACGGTATGGCTCGCCACGGTGTTTATGGTTGGGAGCGCATAATGTTAGATCGTCAGCTGCCGTTCCACCGCCAGGCTCGAGAACACCACATTCGTGCCGTGTTCTTGGAGGGTACACCCACTTTCCGTCCTCTGTATCGACACCATTTTGAGTCGGCTGGCGAGATGAACGCCTGGTTTGTTCGCGTGCTAAATGAGTTCCCGTCACTTTCTGTATTGGAGCGTAAGGTGGAGTCAATTTGCGCAGCTGTACTTCAAGAGTATGGAATTGCAGGCGAGCGCTACGTGGAGCCTGAAGATCGGCGCGAGTTTAGCTTGTCACCACCGGGCAACTGCTTTGAGGAGCTGATATTGGCGCGCGTGAAGCAAGAGGAAGAATTGCTTCCCAGCGTCGAACCTGTCGTAGCAACTAGCTCGTTGGGCGACTCAACATCATCTGCATCTGCTCCTCCGGCAGCGCTAGCGGAGTTTTTGAGTGAATCACAGAGCCGGCGTGACGAGTATTTACGTGCAGCCGAGGCCTTGAATGCTATCGGCTCTGCACGAGTTAGCTCTGCGCCTACCGAACAATCTTCTACAACAGTGACGAATGAGCCCCAAAACCAAGACGGTGAAGACGAACAGCGACAGCAAAAGACATCGCAAATCCCTATCCAGATGCTGGTGTCTTAGATCAGCATGCAACATCAAGAAGACTAATTTGCAATCACGGTACTGCTGCAAGATAATAGAAATCGTCTTTGTATTGCAATCATCAATTTAATCATTCTTAGCGTGTGTAAAGGCCCCAGGTTTGGCCTTCGCCAAGTTTTCCTCTGAGTTTTTGCGAGAACGACGTCGTTCAGCCTTGGCAAGTAGCAAAGCGCGCCGAACACGCTTGCGGATGTAGTAGTAAGCCACAATAACGACAGCACCTAAGACCGATAAGATAGCCACGACGCTGACTGTGTACCGGCGCCAGGCTGAAGGCACGTAAATCTTTAGATGACAACTCTGAAAGTTACCATTGGCATCCTCTATTCCTTGGAAGCCATCAACGCAGTCGCGTGTACCGTAGACGTAGCCTGCTGGAATGGATCGATGAAAGGGATCATGCCATGGCTTATCACACATCTCACCTTTGGCTTCGCAAATGTCCTTATCATATCGTTTTTTACACAGACAAGTACACTTCATCGGAAGTGTGCAATTGCCTTGACCGATCATAGCACCATTCACTTCCTCTTTGCCCCAACGTCCACCTCCTGTGCCGCACGGGTCCGTACGAAAAATTTCCACCTTCAGCTCATCTACAGTAAAAAGCGTTGGTCGAACGGATTCTGTGACTCCTTTGGACAACTCACAGATAGGCGTAGCACAGTCGACACCTGTCCAGCCTTCTGCACAGGCACATACATCTGGGGCGACGCAGAGTCCTCCGTTCTTGCAGCGGTAACAACCATCGCCACTACTTACAATACTGCTGGCCACGTAATTAATACCAGAAATGTTCCCAGATGTGAGATTCAGGTCGTTGGCCACGACACTGGCATTGCAGATTGGATCGAAGACTCCCTGGATGCATATTGGTAACGCACAATCCGAGCCGAAATACCCGGTTAACCCCGTTGGCGCTGTGGGATATTCAGCATGTAGCGTCGAGTTGACGGTGATACATCGACATTCGTCCTTGCTAACGCAAACACCGCCGTTCCGGCAACCAGAAGACACTGTGGCGTATTGATCAGCCTCCAAAAATCGACAAAGAGGTACATTGCAATCTATCCCAGTCCAGCCATCGCCACACGCACATTCATCTGGAGCTACACACGCACCTGAGTTAAAACACTCGTATACGCCTTCACCTGGGGTCGAAATGCCATACTCCCAAGTGACTTCGTCCACTTTAGTCACATTCACGTAATTTGTACGAACAATACGATTTGTCCCATTAGAACTCTCAATGTCACCTTGCTCCCAAACAACATTACCGCAAAGAAAGTTGTCGGAAACGCGTGCTACGTTAAGGTCGTCACGATAATTCAGCAGATTTTGAATCTGCCGAGCGCTTGTAAGGGAAGCACTACGAATTGGATTAGGCTCAGGGTCACCCACAGAGCAGCCACTCTGGAACGAGTGTCCATCGTTGGCAACTAGCTCTACATCGTACTGAGGGCATCGGTACGTGTTACAATTACGAATTACGAGTGAACTGTCGTAATTTCCACGCAGGGCACGAAACTTTTTGGATGAGCGTGACGCAACGTTCAACACAAAACGTTTGGCTTGAACACAAATAGGAGTATTGCAGTCATAACCTGTGTAGCCCGTGCGTTGGGCTCTTCCATCAGGAAGCTGGAAAACAGGTTTACCTCCATTTTCACGACCATCTCGCCAGATTGAATCCCATGTGACGCACTGACACTGATCAGGAGCAACACATACTCCGTTATTTCGACACTCTTGTGCGCATAATGCAATTGAGCAATCTGTGCCCGACCAGCCCAAAGCACACGTACAAGTGTCTGGAAGTGTGCAGTTCCCGCCATTCATACACGTTTGAGAGCATATTGGAATAGTGCAATCTGTTCCAGCCCACCCAGGAGCGCAGTCACAAACGCCAGGACCCACACACGTGCCGTTGTTGAAACAACCACGCACGACTTGATCCACGCAATCGCCAAATACGGTAGCATTCCAGAAACTACGGCGGACGGCATCTTGCGCCGTGTACGTCACCTGAGGTCGATACGAAGCATCCGTATCAACAACTAGCACGCTAAGTTTGCCTGACAATTGGTCTTTAAATTGTGCGCCGGTAGAGCAAGTACGGTTGAATTCAAGGAGACAAACCCCCTTTTGCCAGACTCTACCAGAAATGTAGTTCCACGTACCACCGCGTTTCCAACCTTGCCGTGTGTCATCTAATGGCGGTTTGGACAAATTGTAGAGTGGCGACCAAGCCATACCCGTCCACTGTGTGTGATAGTGACCATCAGCAGACAATTCTCGATCCATGTAGCGCGAGTAGTAGTTTGGATGATTGAAGTAATACGCTGGGGATCCATCCGGTGTCGCCGGTTTTTCCCATTCGGTGATACTGCGAATCGAACATGCATAACCTCCTTGCGTTGGTTTGTAGCGCACCCCACCTCGAGTCTCGGAGCTCACCGTAACTTTAGTGTACACAATATTCTCAACTGTTGCAGTATAAGTAGGGTTTGATACGGGTTGGCGTGGGTCTGTGGCGGTTGGTGGGTCTGCTGCTAGGTATGTTACCTGATTTGGTGAATAGTAGCCCTGTGAGCACACAGGAGTGCGGCAATCAAAACCAGCCCACCCGGAAGCACATTGACAAACATCCGGAGCCACGCAACTACCTCCATGAGCACAGGCATAAACACCTTGTACAATACGTCGTCGCTCAACAAGAGCTACCTGTCGATCACTGGTGATAAGAAAAGGTGGCGAGAATCCCACTTCCTCTTTGGAAATTCCTCTCCAGGCCTCAGATGCATTCCATCCATACGGCTTGACTGGGGCGAAGCGGTAAAAGTCGCTGGTTGCATTTTGCTCCGAGAGATATTGAAATTGTGCGAGTGCATCGTCCCCCAATTCGAGCAAAAGGCAATCGAGGTACGACGGTGGGGTCTTTCCTTTTGCTGCAAGACCACTGGATGCATTAACAACAGGACTAGAAGTAGTATATAACCGGTGAAGGCAGTCGAACTCTCCGGTCTCAAGGCACCATCGAGCAAAGTCGCAAGGAACGTAGCTTTCGACGGATAGCGGACGTGCAAGCGCGTTAATATATCCACTTGGATGCGGGACAAAATCACCCTGTGGACAGATTGGAAGACTGCAGTCAAATCCACTCCACCCAGTGGCACACAAACACGAATCTGGCGCGACGCAGCTTCCACCATTCTGACAAGCTTGGGTGCACACAGGTACACGACAATCGGTTCCTTTCCAGGCATCTGGGCACGTGCACGTATTTGGAGCTGTGCATTTTCCCCCATTTCCACAAGTCTGAGTGCATACTGGAGTCGTACAGTTTGAATCAAACCAACCTGAAGCGCACGAGCAAGTATCAGGTGCCGAGCAAGTTCCTCCGTGTGCACAATTTTGCACGCACAAAGCTGTGGTGCAAGTTGGAAAACCTCCATAACCAGGCATGCATGCGCATTTATCAGGACCCACACATACTTGACGTGCACCACAGCTAGTGCTGCATACTGGTGTCGTACAATCATCACCTGCCCATCCAGAAGGACATGTGCACACATCTGCAGCGCTGCAAACACCACCATTCTCGCAAACCTTAGAACAACTAGCCGACATCGCTCGAATTCGGTTATTGCCTGCATCGGCGATGTAGAGAAAATCTGATCGTGATAGCGAACGGGTTCTTGCAATATCAAGCCCTGCAATTCCCAGAAATCGCGCCGCTAACGGTGGCTGCGCATCAAGATAGCCACATCCATCCTGCTGAGACCCGAGTGGTGCATTTGGTGCCCCCGCGATCGACTGCATCTCGACTTTAGGTCGCAAATATGCCTTCACACTGAAAAGTCGAGCACGGTCGTCCTGAGACAACGTCAAGTTTAGCGAGGTCACGCCGTTTGCTGTCGTACCAACTGCTATCGATGCCTTTGTTGATGGTTGTGTGCCGCGCTCCAGAGTTATGGTTACAAGGCCACCTTGAGCTGCTACTAAAGCGCCGCTGTGGATCGCAGCGAGGCAGATCGACGACACATCACTATAAAGCCCAGAACCATAAACCTTGGTCGTTGCCGTTGTGGAATCACATCCTGCTGGGCAACTTACCTTAATGGTTGTGCCATATTCAAGATCTTCAAAAACGCTAGTCGTGATCGATTGTGTAATTGGATCTCGCAAAGGGAGCGCGAGGTCTCCTTGTACTAAACCATCGGCAGGAGGCGAACCTATACAGTCTTTCAAGGTACGTCCTGATATCGCAGCACCTAAAACAGGATCGAATTGCTCGCGTTGCAGGTAGTTGTGAAATATGTTGTTGGCTGTCGGTGTTTCTTGAAGGAAAAGCTCATCTACGGGTTGCTCGTAGGACGCACAACCACTCGGGCGTAATACTTGCGTTAAGCGGGTAGAACAAGTCACAGAACGCGAGACGAGCGAAGCTGGGGATATCTGGCGCACCGTGCAATCTGTAGAGCTGGCAACATAAACTCTTCCGTCAGCAGCAAAAGCGACCCCGGCTGGTGCGTTGAATGTTGCTTCATTACCTTCGCCGTCGATGTGGCCTGGCACGTTTGACCCAGCAAGCGTGATGACGCGACTAGCCGAAGTTACAGTCTCAATTGTTGATGCGGGGCCTCCATCATAGGTCACTCGACGAACACGATGCCCATCGGTCACTACTACTGTACGTTCAGCGCCGATTGCGATGGCGCGGGGGCTATCAAATTGAGCATACGTCAGGTTTCCGTCTCTGAATCCACGCTCACCGCGCAAACATGGGGACAAGCAGCCAGGTGTGTCAGCGTCTTCCGATGGAACCACGCTACCAGCAAGCGTATGTGTGGTTCCGTCTGGTTCTATACGCCGTATCAAATGATTCCCAGTGTCTGCGACGAATACTACACCATCGACATCTACTGCCACGCCTATGGGGGAGTCGAATCGTGCTCCGAGCCGATCACCATCGGCCAGACCAGCGTGAGGACTCGCTGGCTGTTGTGACAGCCTCGCAGTTTCAACACCAGCGCCACAAAGACCCGAAAGGCACGATACGACATTATTCGTGATCTGACGAATGCGGTGGTTGCCTGTATCAGCTACGAACACAGTGATATTTGTACCGCCATTCGTCTCCAACACAGCAACATCCGAAGGGTAGGAAAATCGTGCAGAGAGCGCTGCTCCATCCGAAAACCCTTCAATCCCGTCGCCAGCTAGCGTTGTCACCATTTTTGTGGTCGGATCGATTTTTCTAATGCGGTGGTTTGCTGCATCTGCGACGTAGACTACGCCATTAGAGTCCACAGCCACGCCTCGCGGGTGGTTGAACCTAGCTGTCGCCGCTGGGCCATCAAGAAACCCTGCAGTACCATCACCCGCTACGGTCGTTACTCGACCCTGTGCTCGCCCAGAGGCGCCAAACGCAGCAGAATAGCTCCAAATATCGGATGCGTCAGCATCACTGGCATTCCTCCTCGGATGCGCTCCTTTGTACGTCAGCGACCCCGATTGCGTGCCCCAACACCTCACATCGCACTGCGAAAAGTCGGTCGTGAACGGCGACAAGCAGCTCCCGCCAGATAAAAACACACAGAGCTGCGTCGCTCCCCCGTAGTCGTAGCGGTGCCTCCCTCCCACCGCCCACGGGACGTCCGTCACTGTCGGGATATTCGTCGGCAGCGCCGACCACGGGACGCCTTGCAGCTGGAAGGCGCAGCGGTCGCCGCTGTTGCCGTTGCAGGCAAAGTCCTCGCAGATGTGGCACTTGCTCTGCACGCCGAACACTGTGCACTGGTGGCGGATGTCCTGGTCGTTCAGGTTCACTCGGCCCTGCCACTCGAGCGTCTGCGCCGCCGTCTTCTGGTACGCGAAGGGCCAATTCGGCTTGCGCGCGCTCTCGCACCACGGCTGCGACGTCCACGTGCGTCTCATCACTGCGGCGCGACAGCCAGAAAGCAGCAGCACAGCGCTCGCCACGACCAGTGCGTGCACGTACATGTGCCCGCTCATGATGCCCTTGTGACACATGTTGGATATGGCTACAAAGGTCGCTTCAAGATCAGGGGGTGAGGGGTGTTAGGTGCGCACCTCTGCTAGGTACGATACCCACTAAGTACGTCTCTCCGCCGTGGCCAGTGCTTTTGAGTAGTCATCCATCTATTGACACAATTGCGACGGCGACGATGAGCGCGAGCAAGGAAGAGGTGAAGCGGCGGCAGGTGATCGTGATCCTGGAGCAGGCGGCGCTGGAGACGGTCAAGACGTCCAAGGGCTACCAGCTGCTCAACTGCGACGACCACAAGGGCATCCACAAGAAGCTCAACCGCGACGCCAGCCAGTCGCGGCCCGACATTCTGCACCAGGAGCTCATGGCGCTGCTGGACTCGCCGCTCAACAAGGCCGGCTACCTCAAGGTGAGTGTTTTTTTTTTACTGTAGTTTTGGTACATTTGCAGTGCTGCTGCAGTGATATTGACGCTGCTGGTGCTACTGCTACTGCTGCTGCTGCTGCAGATGTACATCAAGAGCTCCAAGGGCGTGCTCGTCGAGGTGAGCTCGCAGATGCGCGTGCCCCGCACGTACAAGCGCTTCGCCGGTCTCATGGGTGAGTAGCTGAAGTTGGTGCTGAGTTGGTGGAGAGAAGCACTGACGGATGGTGCGCGTGATTGCTCGCTGCAGTGCAACTGCTGCACACGCTCAAGATCCGCTCGTCGGACGGCAACCACACGCTGCTGAACGTGATCAAGAACCCCGTGACCAAGTACCTGCCGGCCAACTGCAAGAAGTACGCGCTGTCGCGTACCGGCACGCTCGTGAACCCGTGGGAGTGGGTGGAGACGCTGCCCAAGGACGAACCCGTCGTCTTCATTTTCGGCGCCATGGCTCACGGCCACATCTCCAAGGAGAACTGCAACTACGTGCGTACTGTGGGGACATGCTGCTGTGGGAAGGATGGAGGCTAACGTTTTATGCGCTGTGTGAATGTGTTGGAATTGCAGCTGGACGAGACCATCTCGATCTCAGAGTACCCGATGAGCGGAGCGCAGGCTATTTGCCGTCTACTCAACGGCTTCGAGCGTCACTGGGGTATCTTGTAACTTTATTCTGCCTGGAGAAATGAAGACAAACCCTCTTTGGGCCTTACACGGGTGGCGCTCCTTTAGGTACCAATAGCTACAGGAGCGGCGACAGTGCCAAATGAAACGTGTTAGCAGTTGGATATTGAATTATTTGTTGTGCACGCGTTAAGCTTCAACTCTTTTGTGCTGGAGGTAGAAAAGGCGAGCCAGGAAGATTCTTGGCTTCCTGCATTATCTTCTCTTCTGGCGTTAGCGGCATTTCGCCATACAATTGCTGTTGACGCTGGTCGAACACAGCTTTCCTGATGGCACCCTGCGTGACTTCATCGTACTCGTGAATGTTCCGTCGCGAGTCCACTTGACTCGTATCAATTTCCGGCCCACCCTGAAGCGCACTCGCCCACCACGTCGGCTTGATCTTCTCGAGCGAGATGCTGAGCGTGTGATTGTTCTCCAGCGACCAGATACTCTCGTCCGCGCGGACCTTCTCAGGCAACTCTCCTTCCAGTAACGGTTTGCTCGGCTCGCTCTTCATGGCTACCCGCAGCCGTGCTGACCCAATCTGGCAGTCGACGTCCTTCGCACGCGTGCCTTGGGGCAGCTCCATTTGAAGCTACACAGGCTCAAAACGAGCATCAGCACCCTGCAACGAAGCTCTCAAGATCACCATCACCCAACCCACCGAAACATCCTCGAGCGTCTGCGTCCACGTGTAATTGGCAGCGACGCCCCCGTTGCCCACCGGAACTGCACCAGCATCAGCAGCGCGTAAGCTTCAACGCCACGAGAGCAGCAGCTCAAGTCTTGCCGATGCACGTCACTAACCTTGCTTCCCGTCGTCCGTCAGCTGCGGCTCGACCTGCTGCGTCTTCTTGGCGACAGCCGCCTGTTTCTCCACCGTCTTCTGCTCGGCCACAACAGCCTCGTCACTTTTTTTCGTGCTGCCGGCAGCTGCAGCGTCCAGCATCTTGATCGGGTACTTGCGGAAGGCCTGCAGCACCTTCAGCTCGGCCTGACCCGGCAGGAAGCCGATCTGGTGCGCGGCCGGGTCGCTCGAGGCCACGTAGAAGTCCGTTTTGCGGTGCAGGAAGTCGAAGAACGAGTCCAGCAGCGACTCCACGCCGCCGTGCTGCTGCGCCAGCTGCGTCAGCAGCGCGTCGAAGCGCCCGGGCGCCGCGCTCATGGCCCGCTCCGCCATCGTTCCGGGGACTGTCGGAATCGGATGGTATCCACCATCTCCTACCTTCCTAAACCGATTGGTATCAATCATCAAATACAACAGGGAAACCTTCCTGTCTTCCCAAACTGAAATTCCCTGTAGCACCGTATATTGGCTGTGAAAATCATGAACTGTACGTGATGACACCTTGCGAGCGGCGGCGTGTTGGATACGTAATCCGGCCAGATCGAGATGTGGTCGGCGCTGCAGCACGTCGGGGCGGCGGCCTGCGGCTTCGCGCGGCGGCACAAGAAGCTGCTGATCGCCTCGGGCGTGGGCGCCGCGTGCGTAGGCGGCGCGTACGTCGCGTACCGGCGCGTGGTGGGCGAGGCGGAGCGATTCGCGCAGCAGCTGCAGCTGCAGATGGCGCAGCACCAGAAGCTGCAGCTCGCGCTGGGCAGCACGGCGGACGAGAGCCGCGCGGCGGTGCGGCGCTTCCTGCCGCGGCTCAAGGCGCGGCTGGTGCAGCTGCTGGACCTGGAGAGCGTCGTGCAGGAGCTCAAGGCGCTGGACAAGACGCACAAGCCGCGCCGCAACGCGCTGTGGGAGGACGCCAAGCTGCTGGCCGTCACGCGCTATGTGACGGCGCTCGTGGCCTTCGGGCTCTGGCACCTGCTCGTGTTCGCGCAGGTGGCCATCATCGGCAAGCGCGTCTTCGAGAAGAGCCAGGCGCCGGCGCTCTCGGAGCGCCAGAAGCAGCGCGAGCAGGCAGAGGAGCAGGCCCACCACGCCTTCCTCACGTCCGGGCTCGAGTACTTCCTGGAGGAAGCGCTGGACAAGATCAAGGACCACGTGGAGGCCGTGGTGAGGGACAACAAGCAGCTGCAGAGCTGGAAGGTCAGCCACAAGGCCGCCGTCACGGCGGACGAGCTCAACGAGCTGCTGCAGGCGCTGTTTCTGGCAGTGCTGCCGTCGCCGGCGGCTGTGGCTGCCGCGGAGAAGCAGGAGGACTCGGCAGAGCTCAGGAAGTGGAGAGCGTTCTTGATCTACCCAGACAAGCAAAAGGGCCAGGACGAGCATGTTATTGGCCTGCTCAACGACTTGTGGGATCTCCTAGAGAGCGACCTGTTCATGCCTGCCTTGCAGCACAGCTTGGGCTTCCTGTGTGGCAACGCCTTCCAAGACCTAGACGACGTCGTATATGGAACGAGCAAATCAGAGCCTCGTGTTGAAGAAGACAACACTGCTGAACCGCCTCAGAAGAAGCCGGCACCCCCGCTTGCCAAGCTCATCCCATGTCTTCAGTCCGAGGTGAACAAGCTATTGATGTCGACTGGACCTGATAGCTATGCGGCCAAGTACTCACAGGGTGTAGGCGAGATGGAGGCGTTCCGGAACTTTTACGAGGCTATCTTCTTTGAGCAAAGCACACAGGACTCGTATATGGGATCCGCGCTCATCTAGATGATACCGTTGTTCGCGGTGTGGCACTGCAGCGCAAGACAGCGTGAAGTTCACAGTCTCAGTCATAAATGTCAGCATCGACTGCTGCTAGAGAGGATCAAGCGCACACCATTATCTCGTCCACTACAGTGCGCGTACTACAAGTATAGTGTAGTAACTTGCAGGTAGGGCACAAGCCGAACGGAAGGCGAGTCGCACAATGCACTCTATTGCTTGGGATATCTACTCATCATTACTGTAAATGCATGCATACCGTTCCATTACGTCTCGACTAGCTAGGCGGTAAGGAGGGATCTAATTCGTCGCGCACAAGAAATTCCGGCTAGCCTAGCGCGCAGCGGCCTCCAAGGAGGCCAAGCGTCTCCGCATATCGTTCAGATTGTACTCAAGGTTCACGTAGAGGTAGACTTGAGCCTTATCTGCCCAGGATACCTTGATTTCAGCCTCTTCGGGAGGGTGGACGTAGTCGACACAGTAGTTGCCGGCACGCGTGCACTTCTCGTGGCCGTGGCGCTCGCAAATCTTGCGAAGGGTGACGACGCATCGAAGTTTGGACATATCCTTCAAGAGTGCCAACACTTTCAGCATGAGGGTCGGGCCAAACATTACGTTGTTAATAAACACCACAGTGGCATCCATCAAACGGGCTTCATCAGGTGGAGACAAAATATCTCCTTGCAGCACTTCAATTTGTTTTCCGCGGAGCACGGGGATGTCGCGCTCTTGCAACCGCTGAAGCGCCTTTTGCCCTTCAAGCACACGGTTCTGCATGAGCTCGATGCCGATAGCCCTCTTGCATGGGGTTTGAAGAGCTGCTTGCACCAAGATCTTGCCCGTACCGCAGCCAAGATCGAAGAACACATCGTCCTCGTCCAGATTCAAGAATGGGAGGATGGTGGATGCGACGGATTCCACAGACACTTCGCCGTAGGTCATCAGGCGTCGGAATTCCTCCAGACTCAACTCCTTCACCTCCTGCGAGCGCTCGCAGTGGCTTGTCTCGGTAAGAACGGTCTCCCTGGTGATGTTGTACATCTCCCGGTCATCCTGTTCCTGCTCCTCATAGAGCTCTGCAATCAGGTTGGACACGTACTCCGTCTCTGATTCGTGGGAGTACGCAGGCTCCAGCGAGCGTCGCGCCTTCCTGCTGCGCTTTTTCTGAGGGGTCTTCTTCTTCTCGTCCTGCACGGGGGACAGCACTCCGTTGGGCTCCTCGCTCTCCGCTTCTTTCGCCCTTTTCCGCTTCGCAGCAGTCTGCTTCCTCTTTTTCTCCTTTTCCCTCTCCTTTGCCGCCACTGCCGCGCGCACGGCGGCTGCCGCCGCCGCCGCAGGGCGAGAGTTCAGCAGACTCGCCACCTTCTTCTCCACCGCGCGCCGCTTGAGCTTCATCGGAGACTTGCGAGTGGGCGGCTGCTCCGACGGACTCAGCACGTCCACAGTGCGGCGCTTCCGTCCGCTGCGCCTGAGCTCGTGAGCGGCCGGCGTCTCCTGCTCCTCCTCAATGGTCTTGAGCGTCTTCCTGCGCTTGCGCTGCGGCGTCTGCGCCTCCTGCGGCACGGACGTCGCCTCTCCGTCGGACGAGGATGAAGCGGCCGAGGAGCCCGCGTCACTGGCATCACCCAACGCCTCCAGCTGCAGCACGACGTCTTCGATTGCGGCAGCGACGGCAGCGGACGTCTCGGCGTCCGACGGCGTGTCCGGAGCCTCGCCGGACGTTCCCGAGCGGGAAGTTGCGATCTCCGCCATGTCGCCGACGGGGGAAGTCGCCGCACTCGCGCGCGCAGCTCGCGGACTGAGCGCGTGCGGACTCGTGAGCTTGCGGTGCTCGGCGGAGCGAGGGCCCTTGCGGTTGGCTGGGCGCCGTCTGGGCGTCATGGGGAGAGCTGGAGGCGAACTGACCCGCCCGATTCAAACGTTCAAAAACCAGCTGGACAGCAGCTACCTGCATGTTCGCATAGCCTGATATAGTCGACGAGAGACTGGAATAGGGTATAGAAGATGGACTCTGAGAAGTGGTTTATTCGAGTCTTCGATATGGTTCAATTCGCAGCGAACCCTGGCAAGTGTACCGAATTCATGGTACAAAAAAAAAAGCCTATCTATTTTCGAGCAGAGCACCTCAACTTCCGTGTGTGGAAATCAATGGGGGGGGGGGGAGGGAACCAAGAATATACTCAGTAAGGAAAGTCTCGTCATGTTTTGGTTTTACTACGTGATAATGGAGCGAAGTCGTGCATACAGAAAAATTAGGTTGCAAGTGAGGAGAGAACTCCACAGTGGAGTCTCTTCCCGGTTCAAATGAAGACTAGTTAGCTCACCCTCATACTTACGCGCGAGGCGCCAAGGCATTTCTCGCCATCGGCCCCGCTAAGGCTCATACACAGAGTCGTTTACAGCGCGCTGGCAGTACGCACGCGCGGCTGCCACTGGTAGGCGCCGTGGTGGTACTGGAAGCCGACCTTGTTCACGAGCTCGTCACTCTCCTTGGGGCCACGCGAGCCGAACTTGTACGGCAGGGGCTTCACCTTCTGCGTCTCGATCTCGTCAAGCAGCGGGGTGAAGATCTTCCAGGCGGCGCGCAGCTCATCATCACGCACGAAGGCAGCCTGCTTGCCGCGCAGCACGTCCAGGATCAGGCGCGTGTAGGCGTCGGGCACCTCGGCGCCCTCGTAGCGCTCGGCGTACGACAGGTCCAGCTCGCTGGAGATCGCCTGGGTCTGCAAGCCGGGGCACTTCATGTTCATCTTCATGTACACGGCCTCCTCCGGCTGCAGGCGCAACACCAGCTCCTGCACGGGGATCTTGACACCCGGGAACATGTGCTCCGCTCCTGCGGGCGGGCGGAACTGCACACGGATCTCGCCCTTGCGCTCGTTCAGAGCCTTGCCGGCCTTCATGATGAAGGGGACACCAGCCCAGCGCGGGTTGTTCACGTACATGATCGCCGTCGCGAACGTGGGGGTGACCGAGCCCTTGGGAACGGTCGGGTCCTCCAGGTAGCCGGGCTCGTTGCGCTCCTTGTCGCCCTCATACTGGCCCAGCACGGTGTTCTCGAGCTTGATGGGCTCGATGCAGTTGAGCACCTTGACCTTCTCATCACGAATGTAGTTCGAGTAGTCCTTGCCAGCAGCCAGCACAGGCGGCTCCATGGCCACAAGGGACAGCACCTGCAGCAGGTGGTTCTGCATGACGTCGCGGATGATGCCGTACGAGTCGAAGTATCCGCCGCGGCCCTGCGTGCCGATGTCCTCCTTGAAGGTGATAGTCACGCTCGAGATGTAGTTGCGGTTCCAGATAGGCTCGAAAATGGTGTTGGCGAAGCGCAGCACCAGCAGGTTCTGCACCATCTCCTTGCCGAGGTAGTGGTCGATGCGGTAGATCTCGTCCTCACCGTAGAGCGCACCCATGTCCTGCGAGAGCTTGTTGAACGAGTCGAGGTCGTGGCCGAAGGGCTTCTCGACGATGAGGCGGTTCCAGCCGCGCGTGGTGAGTGCTGCCTTCTTGATGCTCGTGCCGATGGGCACGAAGACCGTGGGCGGGATGGCGAAGTAGAAGAGGCGGTTGGCCACGGGCGAGCCCTGCGCCAGCTCGAGCGCCTCCATCTCCTTGCTCACCTTGCCCACATCCTCGGCCGAGTCGTAGTTGCCGCTGCGGTAGATGCACTTGGCGAGGAAGGCCTCCTTCTTGGCCTCCGCGTCGGGCGTCTTGGGCTTGATCCACGGCGCGATCTGCGCGCGGAAGTCGGCGTCGTTCTTGGCACTGCGCGCGTAGCCCACGATGACCACGTGGTCGGGCAGGTAGCCCGACGTGTACAGCGCGAAGAGCGACGGGTACGTCTTCTTCTTGGCCAGGTCGCCCGAGGCGCCGATGACAAAGATCGTGAGCGCCGTGTCGAGGTACTCGCACGCGTTGTGCTCGTCCACGGTGGGGAGGGACTCGGTGCTGTTGCTGGCGGACAGGCTCATGGCGGGGGCGCGGGGGGCGTCTGCGGACTCTTGTTCTCCGTGGATCTGGCTGCGGCGGCCCAGGGTAAATCGGCGTTTGAGCTGCGAGAGCATTGCCGACTGCGCGCCCCCAAGCAGCCTGAGCAGTGGCCGACGTCATTTCACGAATCGGGCTGTTTGCATCAACAGCGTCGCCTTTCGGCCAATCGGACGCGACCGCTGGATGAGGTACTGCCTCGAAACCGAGTTGTGAGGCACAGCTCAGGGCATGATTTGAGGTAAAAATTGCTGTACACCATCGGTCCTACGGTTTCAACCCAGTGAATGCGGCAGACCAGTGCCAACGTAGGCACTGGGCGAAACCAACGGACTTGTCGTTGTCGTGGTGACCTTCTGCGACTCGCTGGCTTGCACTGTAGCAGATCCCCAGGTCTTTTAGAAATTGGTCTTGGATCACGCGACCGAGGCTTTTCAATTACGTCTTCGTCGTTGTAAAACCGTACAACGTGGCAAGTGTGACGCCGATACTTGTGGAGACGCATAGCGTACGTGTTCTGCAGGGCTACGTGCTACTGTAACCTTTGACGGTGCATCATCTTCGAGTCAACCATAGTAAACGATTGAGGCAGTCCATCAACTCAGAGGTAATCCGTATTAATTTTAGCACAAAAGCCTCATCTAGAGCAGCGTGGACATTACGCGCCCCACCCTACAACAGCAGCGTGCGATTGGCCGAAAGTACACAGGTTCCCCGCAAGCAAATCCAAGTTCAACGTGCGTTAAGCCGGGAAAGATTCCGTCCGCCCCGCCGAAACGCAACTGGCAAAAAGCGCCGCTGACACCGGCACGAATCATCTCGTGCGGTCGAGCAGGGCGTGATTTGCTTCGTGGTCGCGCTATGGTGAAGCGTGGCAGCCCGAGTCATCGCGGGCCTCGAAACGACACTGGAGCATAATCCCCGCAATGCATGTACCATGTAATCGATGGCTGGATGACGGGCGCACATTGGTTGACGCGGTCGTTTTTTCTCAGCCAATCGGATTTTCTCACTATTTCAGCCAATGATCAAGATGAGAACTTAACGCACGCGTACTTGCGCCGCTTAAGTTTGTTGTCGCTGATTGCGTTTCCATCGCACTTAAGTGGACACTTAGCTCCATGTGATGCCGTGCATTGCACGTGGTGACGCCGGCCACGATGGCGGTGCCGGCCGGTAAGGTTTTGAATCCGTCAGTGCGGAGCAGTGCGGACAGGGCCGCTACGAACGAGCGCCTGCTATAAAATCCCGCTGGCTCGAGCCACGCGCTGTTTGGTGATCGCTTTTACCACCGTGTGCAACGAGTTCGTCGCCGCTGATGAGTGGCGTGCAGCGGGTTTCGGTGGCCGCTTGCTTTCCTTGCCGGTACCGTACACCTTCCTTAACCTTACCGCCACCGACCGCCACATGATACGGTCACTTGTGACAGCTCGAACGGCTGAGCACTCGCCTAACACCCTTGCAAAGTCTGAACAAGGGCATCACGACACTGTCGTGTCGACACCGGTGAGGCGAGCAGCCGGACGCTGCTGGAGACAAGCTGAGCAGCGGTCTGGAACCAATCAAGCAAACAAAACTTTCGTGGCTGTCCTACTGCTCGATTCACTGTCGCGAGAAAGCTGCACACGCGCCCACGGTGCGCGCTCCTCGGCTGCACCGCATGATCTCATGAGACTCATGAGCCGGAGCGAAGCCCACCCACCACGCCGAACTTTCTAGAGTAACGAATCCTCGACGCTCTTTCTGCCTCGCGCAGGTAGCTTGAAGCAGTTCTACCGGTAGCACCCGCTATCCTAAATGTCAACACGAAAGCGAACTGCTGTCTGGATGGAGTGCACGAATTGAATAGGGCAATCTCAATATGAACAAGGGGGATTACCGACACTACATCTAAGTAACTTCATACGACTTCGACCTACTGGCTAGTGATACAGAGGTGGCAGCTGACTCTGTGCTTATACGGACCGGAACACGCTGTGCTCATTCGAATAAGGAGAAGACACGACGCTCTCAGAGCTGTGCTCGTCCGAGATGCGGAAGTGCTGTGTGCAAAGTCCTTTCCGACGAGCCTTCTTCTCGCAGCCAGCCATGGAGCAAATCTTGCCGCCGCCGTGCTTAATGCAGAAGCCGTTGCCGCGGTCCTTGGATGAGCAGCCCTCCTCTTTGCAGAGGCGCTTGCCGCCGTGGCTGTGGCACAGGTTGTTCCGCTGCGAGACACGCTCACAACCATCGATCTTGCAGTACTTGGAGGCACGGCTACGGTGCGATCCGTTCGTGTGGCTAGGCGAGGCACGGGACTTGGCCGGGTACATCATGTGCTGAACAGGCGTGGCATCAGCCCACGAGCGCTTCTTGCCGGGGAAGGACGGGCCCATGGACGAGCTCATCTGTGGGTACGCTTGGGGGGCAAA
Organism: Phytophthora fragariaefolia; assembly: GCA_030267785.1. Taxonomy (NCBI): domain Eukaryota; phylum Oomycota; class Peronosporomycetes; order Peronosporales; family Peronosporaceae; genus Phytophthora; species Phytophthora fragariaefolia. The sequence continues at coordinate 3,161 of BSXT01000336.1, read as the reverse complement.
GGCGGCAACGCCTGGGAGCGGGGCTTGCGGCATCGTAGACACGGGCACCATGCGCTTCGCCATGTTGGGGCTGATCATGGCGCGCAGCGAAGGCATGGGCGACAGGTCGCGCGACACGGGGCTCAGGCGCGGATGCTGCGGTGACGGAGCGGCCGAGCCTGTGGGCGAGCTGGTCTGCATCTGCTTGAGCAGGCCCTCGAGTGACGGCAGCTTGGGGTTGATGTTGAGGCCGAGCGCGGGCGCGGAGGACTGGAAGGCGGGCAGCGACTGAGCGACCTGCTGCTGCTGGCGCTGGAGCTCTTGCTGTTGCGCCTGCTCGGCGGCCGCAAAGAGCGCGAGCGGCGGGTAGTCGGACAGCGACTGCTGGCTGCGCGGCGCAGTGAAGGCCGGCGCCAGGAAGGGCTGCGCTCCGCCGACGGCGGCGAACGAGGGCGAGGACGTGGTCATGGCGTTACTCAACTCGGTTTGCCGCTCGGAGGCAAATTCTGAAATGGTGCTGCCCAGCGCACTGCCCCAGCAGTGATCACTGCGGCCGCAAGCGGTGCGAAATCAATTGCTCGAGGATTGCGCCAAGTGGCGGTAGGTTAGACAGGCCGCCGCGATTTCGTGTGGGCCACACAGTTTACACGGCACCAGGACTCCATAATCTTGCGCTTTGTATCCTCCGCATAGCCACTGCGACACCGCACTCGATTACGAGCTCCTGCCAGGAAGAGAAGGGCCCGCGTTCGGTATGACGCCGCGCAGTGCCGGCTGGCGTCGGGCTCGCCGGGTTGGATGCGAAAGGATCCAGCCGGCTGCAACTCCAGCGGCGGCGCGTGAAGCCCACCGGCCGAGAGTCCTGCGTAGCACTGGCCGTTCAAACATCTAGCGCTGCCTGACCGCCGTCCCACGCGGCAGCGCTTGAAGCTGTTCGCGCACGCTGGCACTCATCCGCAGGCACCGCGGCCCTTTTGACGGCTGCGCTGGCACCACACTTTATGTGGCACACACGGCTGGCGACTGGCGAGTGACCTCGCTGTCCCACCTTGATCGCCTAGATGCCCCTTCTATCACGCTCCTTCCTTGCCATGATTGCGTTGACCGTGGGGTATTAGCGGCTGCGAGCCCGTCACATCGCCACCCCGTCCGCCAGCACTGCTGGCAAGGCAGCAGGGGCTCCATGGCGATCGCCCGAACCCCGCGTCCTGGCGGCAGCAAGTGGGGTCCCTGCTGCTGACGCACGACAAGTGAGCCGCTGCACTGATCGACAGTCGCGTGCTGAAGCGCCTCAGCAAATGTTCCGGCCACGTGAGACACGCGCAACGGAGCGCAATCGCCGTGGAGACCGTCATTCGCGGCCGCTGATTGCGCGTCACGCCTGATTGGCGGGCACTGCCGTACCGCATGCGCACCGCACGGACCCCACGGGCTGCGCGTCGCCGTTACCCACCAAAATGCGGGCTCCGGGCCAAGGCCCTGGGCCGGGCATCCCGGCAGCGCCGACCGCCACTACGAACCGCCCTGCGACCGGGAGTGCAGCTCAAAAACCTTCTTCGCGCTGATGCCGCCCGTACGCCGTGCGGCAGCCCTGAATCCAGCCGCTCGATTGTGGCGGCCACCGTGGAGTAATCGCCCGCAAGAACCCGGAACGCGATTTGAGTCAACGTCGCGCAAGCGAGCGAGCGCTTCAGGTCGACGGATCTCTCGCACGCTGCACGATCGCGAGAGTCTCTCGGGCTCCGAGTCTGAGGAGCTGCCAGTCTTGGCGTATTATACATGTACAGTGTACTGTAGATGCTGCACGACGCGCCACACTCCCGCTCGTTGAAGCTAACGGCGCTGCTGCCAACCATGGAGCGAGCTCCCCATGGAGAGAACCAGGCAGCGGCAACAAAAAAATCCGGTGCGGGGAGAGAGATGGGCCGCGCACGTACCACGCTGATTACGTTCGTGTCGGACCATCGTACTTAGCCGCGCCGACGTCGACTGTGCGCTCAAGGATGAGAATTGGCGCTGCGTTTATTGTGCCTCACAAGGCCATACAGACAAACCTCTCGAGACCGATATCCCAATCAGTAGTACCGTAGTAGTACATCCCTAGCACTGATAAAATGTGGGCTCCCGATGACGGACACAAGCAAATCTAAGTAAATGCTGACCTCTACTTAAGTATCCTCTCTATACTGAATAGTAATACGATGACCAAAATATTGATACTTAGAGGTGCTTAACTATGGCAACTATCAATCAATCAAGCCCGGCCGAAGAATTTAACACCCCTGATGCCTTGGGTCTTTTTCCTCACACCAGGAGACCCAGCTTGACAGCACAGAACCCAGCTCTGGAAAGAGCACTTGGCGGCGGGTCTTCGTGGCAAGCAGCTCAGTTGAAAGTGATTCTAGATGTTTCTTTTGTTTGAGGATCTGGCTTATAGTTGCTTGCGACGGTCGGCGTGGAAGCTTGAACACATTATAGGCGCAATTGGGGAGCTCCGTCTGCGTCATCGACGGATTTTCCTTGTGGTGATGGCATATATGCAACCGCTGGGCGTTTGTGAGCGTGATACGGGACCGGGGGCACTTGGGTGGGGACGTCATCGCGAGCAGAAGATAAGCTGTTGTGAAATGAGCTCCGGCAGTCAGTTAAAAAGTATTGTACCAAAAAATAGGCACAGTTCCCAGTAACAATCCCTCCGAGTAACAATAAATAGTGGGTTCCCGACGCAACATGTATTGATATCCAGAGGTTTGTCTGTAGTTTGTCTCGAGGGAGCAGTTTTTGCACTGTAAAAGATTACATTGGCAGTGTAGTATGGTGTCCTGCCACTCCTCCTGGGAGCGCGAGCAGGACACCACGTGCAACATTACCGAGCAGGGCAACTAACTTGTGTTGTAATGGGCTTACTTAGCTCACTACTTTAGCTTACACGAGTGCGCAACGTGTAGGAGGAAGCGTAGGTTTATTTATATTAGATAGATGTAAGAATTAAGTATACTTAGCTCACTAAGTATAGTTAGATCTAAATAAAGACTTATTAATAAAGCTTTGGTAGAAAATGAGAACTGAATTTGAAATGTTAACTTCGGCTTTGCCTCCTAAAACTGATATCTATAAAGAGAGGATCTGCCAACGAGTGGTTGGCAGAATCTCTATCCTAATGCATGCTCCTTATTGGCAGA